>JANHGB010068039.1:0-23759 GCA_026283785.1 Coracopsis vasa
TGGTGATGGTGGTAGCAGTAGTGATTTGTGTTATACCTTAGTTACTAAACTGTTCTTATCTCAGCCTGTGGGAGTTGCATTCTTTTTGATTCTCCTCTCCATCCCTCCGGGAGCTTGAGGTGGGGACTACGTGGGGAGGAGTGAGAGAGATACTGTGTGGATGGGCTTAAACCACAACAGGAACTTGGCTTATTGAGGGAGGAAAATGCTGGTAAGGGTCACCAAAATATCAAAAACACCTACGGATGAAAACAGTTCTTCAAGTTACCGTCAGTTGCATGGCCAGTACTGAGGACCAGTACTTGCACTAGATGGGTCTCATAGTGGGAGAGAGAATCCCACCCTTTGAGAATCTGAAAGGCATTGGAGGAGTAAACAAGTAGAGCAAGGCAGGTTAAAAGCTAAAGGCAGAACTGTAGCTCAGGATTGCATGCAGCAAGTGATACCTTTTTGGAGGAAACAGAAGTCTGGGACCTGGAGAAAAGTTTTGAGAGGTGCTTCAGCTTTGATTCCATGATCAGAAGCTACAGTGTCCCAGTCAGCCTGCTGGGAGGAATCTGCTGTAGAAGATGATCCTCCTCCATGTAAATAACTGCTTGAAAAGCACCAGAGTATGTACTCTCAGGCTATCCATGGCTCAGAAGTGCAGAGCATGCTTGCTGTCCCCTGATCTGACTGTGAAGTTACCCTAGCACTGAGAAAGGCTGGACTGGTTGACCTCCAGGCGTACCTTCCAGCCTAAGTTCTTCTCTGGTGGAGAGGGGTGCACTTGGACATTCCATTGCTCAAGCAGTGAATAGCAGGCAGAGCTGGTTTGGGAAACATGTCTCTAACTCCCTCTTTTATGCTACTCATCTGCAACCATTGTCCCACATGTCCCAGTCAGCATGGTAACTGCTGAGTGAAGCTCAGGCTCTTTTCAGCCTGGACACCAGTGCCACAGTCTAACAGAGGACCTGTTTGTTGCAAGCCCAGGGCAGAACTGGTGCTATGGTTGCTAATGTGGCAAAGATCTGCTGCTGATTTTGGCTTACCACTCTAGCATATCAGCAGAGAATCAGTGGTTTTAACATTTCCAGAAACAAGAATTTCCCCTTAAATTAAGCTATTTTTGTTTGGGATAAATAGAAAGATGATGTTTGCATAAAACAAGAACTCAAGAAGTGCTCTGCTTTCTAGGCAGAGGGAGAGATGGGGGGCAGTGAGTATTTCTGCACTTTTGGTTCATGACTTGGGCCACATCAATGTGTCACTAGTGATTAGGGTTGCTGTGGTATATTTACTCAAGAGTAAAGAACTATTGGTTGTCCAGGGCTGCTAGTACAATCAAGAGAAAGAAGCAGTTATGGTGTCTCTTTTCACTCACAAGGGGAAACAGATGATTTGGATAGTTCGTCACTGTCTAGTAGATGGTAATTACATTCAAGTTGTAGATGGTCTGAATATAATATAATATAGCAGTGGGGTAATATAAAAATAACAGATATATGATTCTTTTTTCTTCCTTTCCAAAAAGGAGCTATTATATTTATAATTGCATAGAGCAATAGTACTTTTCCTGTTTCTTCAAGATCCATTATACAAATTTCCTGTTCTGTTCTCATCCTATTCTGAGTGGCTGTATTTCACAGCTGAGCATTTAGGGCTGTTTTTGCTTAGGAGACACTCCAGGGTGTGATTTGTCCTATGACAGTAGGGGTGAGCTGCCTTCCACATGAGCCCAGAGTTTGTGTCTTGAGTCACCTTCTGATGCACGCTGTGACGTGCCACAGGACTATCACCAGTCACCCACAATGGGCACTTATTTGCATCATTCTCTGATTCTTCTCCCACATCCTGGTGGTGAGCATCTATGTTTTGTTGTGAGACAGAGTTGGTATGTGGCTATGTTCTGTATCTGAATTCAAGAATCTGCTTGCTTCCCAACCCATATATGTAATGTAGACATTGTGTATGTGAAGGTATTTTACCATAATTAAATATTATATGAATACAGTTATACAGCTTTAATCCAACCCTAAAGGTGCTTTAGGCATACTGTAGTGATCAGGAATAGTGAGGATTTGACCCTGTTCTGAAATCTTTATCCATCATAGTTCTTAAAAGGGGCCTATAAGAAAGATGGGGAGAGACTTTTCAGCAGGACCTGTTGCAACAGGAGAAAGGGTGGTGGTTTTAAACTAAATGAGGGGAGATTCAGGCTGAACATGAGTAAAAACTCTTTTACAGTGAGGGTGGTAAAATATTGAAACACGTTGCCCAGAGAAGTGGTGGATGCACCGTCCTTTCAAGATATTCAAGGCCATTGAATTCCATGATCAGAAGGCCATTCACTTTTCATTCATGAATTCCATCATCCAAGGCCATTCAAGGTCAGGTTGGATGTGGTTCTGGGCAACCTGATCTTGTTGAAGATGTTCCTGCTCATTGCAGTGGGGTTGGACTAGATGACCTTTGTCCAACCCAAACTACTCTATGATTCTATGATTCATATATTCCATTTGGTTTTGGTATAAAGTAGTGCTTTCCAGCACATTCATATTTTATATCACTCTGCCAGAGTTCCTGGTTTTGATCTAAGAAGAGTGTGTCTTGTAAAATAACCTTACCTGTGACACTCTCACTAGAGATGCTTTTATTCATTACTCTAAAGTGCAGACATGGATCATCCTCCTGATCATTGATGCAAGCAGGATGTGATGGATATTCTCACTGGAAGGGTTTTATTTCAGTAGAGTAGGTAAGAAACAGAGAAAAAAAGAAAAGAAAAGAAAAAACTCTTGAAATTTTAAGCAGCTTGGCATGTTAGGTAAACTGCACAGTTTTATGTGCTCTGGTAGGACATTATAAACCAATACAATAGAAGCATAAAAGATGTTCAAGGGAGTTTTCCACTTAAAAAGTCTGTCTTGGTGAATCAAGTTAACTGATCTTCAAAGCTGTAATTTGTTATTCCTAAAACATGTTGCAGTTTCTTCCTCTCAGTGATGAGCCGTGTTCAGTTTCTAAGTAGTCAGTGTCATCAGCGTGTCTCAACTAACTGCAATCACTGTTCAACATTTTAGAGCAAAGAAGGAGAACCATGACTCTCAAACAAATCTTTCAAGATCATATTGCAGCCAAGAGGAGCTACTCAACAGAAATGATATCATGAGACAAGAGAAACTGACAGCTTCTGTACTGGCCCAAAACCACCTGAGCTGCTTCTCTGTGTCTGAAATAATAGGAAGGATATGGTAACTCATAGCAAATGTGTGGAAAGTATCTGCATCATAAAGAAGATGCTGAAAGACATTAAGCAAGCAATTTTGTATTGAAGCCATCAAATCATATTTGGAAATGGGAGTGAGAGTGGTGTTACACTGCTGTGATAATCTACAATGTGCGAAATGTGCCATGAGGTTGCTTTATCAACGGTGGACCCAGTTTCATTTAAAGAGGATTTAAATTTGGGGTCAGGTATTTTCCCCCACCTTCCTCCACCTCTGCCACTACCAAATAATCAGTCTTCTGCTTTGACTAAAATATTCCCTCCATATTAACATTTTATCTATAGAATTTCATTCTCTTTGCCAGTTTTGGATCAGCATTGATATTTCAAAATAAAATAATATGCAGGATAATTAATTTATTAACTAACTCACTGTAATTAATTCAGGATTTCTCATCCTTTGAATGATTAAAACAATAGCAAAAAGAAGATAAATGCCTTCTTACTAAATTGGTTAAAAGACCTACTTTTCATATGTAAAATAAAAATGCTTTTATGTTAGAGGTCTGTTATCTTGTCAATGGATGAAGGGTTTATGTGCCTAATATTCCTTTCTGCTCATAAAAGAATAGATCAGATGTAAAATGTGATTTGAGATGAGCAATAATTTATTAGCTCAATGTAGGCTTTAGCTCAGTTTCCTAGGAAGTAAAGCTTATATCATCATGTCTGTATGTTTCTTCAATGGTCCTTCAGCCCACTATGAACATTTTTCAACCTGATAGTCACAATTCCAACTATACCTGGTTAAAATATAAACCTGTAAAAGATTTTCTTGAAGTTTCAGGAAAACAGAGTGCCTCTTATAACAACAGGGCTGAAGCTATTGCTCTTCATTGGAGAGCAGGCCACAGGACATGGTTGTGGAAAACTAAAATAGGATAAAGCCTAAGAAAACCAAATTTGTGTATTTGCCTGCTCACTGGACAGCTTGTCTACTTGAAGTTTTCCATATTTGATTTTGGAACCCCAGATTCCTCTTATTTACATGACAACAGAAACATATAGGGAGCCTTTGCCATCTGCTTTGAAGCCACAGAGTTGATAATGACATGTGGTGCTTGGGGGCCTCAGCTGGATGGCAGGCAGAGGATGCAGTAAATTTTCAGGATGTAAGAGCTAACCAAAAGGGAGATGATAATGGTCTTCTGTAGACAGACGGATATGGAGTGTTTTTCACGACCTGTCCCAGTACAAGAAGCAGGAGGCATTATGGGGCAGCCATCAGGAAGAAGGTTCACAAGGAAGTGTATAACACAGGGACAAGTTGTGGAGCTTCTTCCCTGGGATGCTGCAGAGGCTAAAAAAGTTCTTTTTAGTTCATTGACAACCAGCCATGCTCCACACTCAAAAGGGATTAAAAATCCATTGAGAGGTTCCTGGAAGTCTGTGAGATTTAAGTTTAGGGGGAGAGCAAGTGTTCAGAAGTGTTACTACCAGTTGCCTCCATTTGTGTGCTCTTTGCTATATGCTTCTATGTTTTGGGGATGGGTATTGTTTTCCACAAAATACCTTCCATTTATGTTATTTAGATTTGTTCTACATTAGTTACAGTAGCATATATTTACTGATAATTTTACTGATTTCAAACCACAAACCTCTTTAGACTATTTATACTCAAAATCGTGATTTTATGTAAGACATCTGAGGGGTCTACGTGTCACACCAGAGAGTGCAGCTGATGTTCCTTACAAGCTAGAGGCATGACATCTGTTTTTGTACCATCAGCTTCTTTTAATTGCTCAAACTCTTTTCCTATTTTTCTAAGTGACCCCTGGTCCATGACACAATTCTGGGTTGGTAATCAGGGTATGCTGCATTCTCATAAGGACGCCTTTGGTCCAAGCATCATCCAGAGAGCCTATAGCAGTTGTACCTCTTGTAAGACCTGCTACCAGGAGAAAAGAGGATGATGGAAAGCTGAAAATATGGATTAATTCTTCCTCAGCTGATTTGAGCATTTACACAGCTTTCACCATGCACTGCTCATTCCCTTGTTCCTCAGACTGGCATCAGATGCAGACAGGAAACTGATACGTCACTTTGAGGACATGCCAGGACCTGAGGTTTTACAGTGACTTCTTGTGGAGCTTTATCACCTTCCGCTGGTGGGTAGATACTGGCCTGCCTTTTTTACCTTTAATTTACCTTTAGTACTAGTCTTTTATGGGAAGAGAGTGAACGCTGCCCAATTAATGACAAATGATGTAGCTGGATTTCCGGCATTTGGGAAAAGTCAAGATAAACTCTCTAGGAGTGCAGGGGAAGAGCCTCACCCAGGGAAAACCACCTTCATGATCTAACCCCGTGTGGGTGCTCTTCAGATTTTGTGCTCAGATTTTGTGGTCTGGATACATAGTACTAACTGGGAGAGCCATCCCCATTGATGCATATGAGTGACAGCTTCGGATTATGTGAGAAATTCAGGGGCTTTTCTGATAATTCACCACAACATTGGTAGCCCAGTTGCAACTGGGAATACAACTATTATCCATGCATCAAGAAGCAAGAAAATACCAAACCATCAGCAGGAAACAGTGCAGTTTTCACTGATGTGCTTTAAAATAAAGTGTCATAGTATATCTCAAAGCTTGAACCTGATCATTTAAGCAATCCCTTAGTGAATGTCACACTATGAGGTATTGTAGCTGTCCTGACAGTTAAAAAAGAGTAAATAACAAGGTAGTCTATATTTGTGAAAGTAGTCTTTGGCAATTATTATGTGTCTTCTGCATCTAGCTTCAAAAACTTGCACTTCGGAGCATACATATAGGTATGTAAGCATGTGCATACTTAATATCTGAAAGGCTCATACTTCCACAAGAATAAAAATAGTAGTCATTTACCATTCATGTTCTCCATCCTAAAATGTTTCAGTCATCCAGATAAAACTACAACATCCCCTAAGTAAGGTTCCATCCTAATTAAATTAGCCTACTTACGTTAGCAGTAGGAAATTCTTAAGCATATTATCTAGGTGGATTATTGGGCTAGTCAGGCAGAGAGAAATCTTCTCTTCCTTTGGCAAATAGACGTTAAAAAAATACAACTACTTTTGTCCTTTATTTCTCTCATACAGAAAATCGTGCCTCCACAGAAATGAGCGATGTGCAAATAATGATTAATGGTCATAATACAGAGAGCTGTGTTAGTCATAATTGTATTAGGCAGTAAAATAAAGGTTAAATAAAGTCTAGAAACATTTTTTTTTTTTGACTAGTGAAAGTGAAACTGTCTGAAGAACATAAATACCTTTTGGACTTGATTTTATCCAATGCAGTGTAACAATAAATCTGATGAAAGAGAGCCTGCTTTGTGAGATTTTTCCTGAAAGCTGTTGCTGAGCAGTAGGGATTGGAACAAGCAGATATATTTGTGAGACCTCACTGTGAGGATGAACTTCCTGGTGTGGAGACAATCACAAATGAGCAAAACGACAAGACAAACAAGACTATTAATATTTGAAGTGGAAAAGCATCATAAGCCAAAAGGTTGAATAGCAACTGAACCTGGGTGGAAAAGCAAATGAGAATTACACAGTGCTTTAGGAATGAGATCCTTATATTAGCATTATGTAAAGATAAACAGGTGAAGCTTTTTTCAGTTTAAGGTATTAGACTAATCATGAGACTATATCAAAGAGCAATGCCTAGATTGTCAGTTTTTCCCTCCTGTACACATAGATACAAATACACACACACAAATGATACTGATACTGCGAATGAATATGACAAATTAAATGCACTAATACATATTGATACATGATAGACAATTCCATCTGCATAAAAAGTACTTTAATCATATTAATATCACACAATTATTTAATCTATAGCCTATATGTTGAAGCTGAGATCTAGACAGTATTATCTGGGGCAGGCATGGGGAGCCATAACACTAATGACCATTTGGATGCTACTCAGGATACACCCCATGCTTTACTCTAATAGAGACACAAAGTCATTTACAAACCAACAGGCTTTACCTCATTTAGAAACCCCAGTTCATACAACATCAGCCAATCTAAAAACCATTCCTCCTAGAATTCAAAATCTTTTTCAGAAAGTTTAATATGGATAAATCAGCAGTTCTCAAGCAACATCAAGATACTAATACAGACTGTTTCCATAGAGTCTTGAAACAAGCAAGTCACAATTTCATACTTGTACTTTAAAGACAAACCCTCAATAACACAGATTTTGTTAACAGGCTCTGGAAAACTGATGAATCTATTACCATTGTGCTTTGTATTCCTGGAGGAAAGGAAGAAAGTCCAGTAAAGACTTTCGCTCGCATTTTTTTCATGCTCCTTTTCTTCTGTTGGAAGAGTTTTATATATATATAAATATATATAAATAAATATAAGTATATAATATATACGTAAACACATATTATATATACAATTACATGTATAATTGTATATATAATTATATATTAAATATCAATATTTAATATATATTAATATTTCTGTTGGAAGTATTAGAGTTAAAAACTCAATTTGGGTTACAATCATTGTTCAAATCCATTTCTTTTTCAATAGAAACACTCTTAGAAATTGTCATAAACCAAAAAGGGAAGGAAAGGCAGGAAAAAGACATTTTTAGTCTTGCAGTTTTTAGTTCTGTAATTTTCTGTTGCAGAAAATGTATGCTTCACTGGGGCTGAAGTGAAGATATAAGCTATGTCAAGAAGCCATGGACAATTATAAGAAAATGTAGTTTCATCTCATATTCATTACTGGAGATTTGGAAACAATTGTGTTGACGTAACTTCCCATTTAAGTCTAAAGAGGGAAATGAAATCTTGAAGAACTGGTTTCTCATTTCTGACAAAGGTGAGTGTTTGCAGCTCCTGTACTCCTTTTAATGCCTTACAATCCCTTCTGCCCTAATTCAGATCTCTTCCCCAAAATGATTTCTTCTGGTGGACCTTCATTCTTAAATACTTGTTCCTGCTTAAAACCCCCCTTCAAACATAACAAGTCCAACAGTGAGCATTTTGTGCCCTATTCCAGAAATTTTGCAAGACCCTGTGCCTCATCTTGTTGTAGAAACTCAATGGGCAGTACACAAGAAAAAGGAAATTCAGTTTGCTTGAAGTATTAGTCCTGATTAAGTGCTCACAATAGTATCCTTCTTTTGAATCTTTTTAGTATCTTCAGCTTCCTTAACCCAGTGACCCTGGCATGACTTTTTTTCTGGAAGTCATCACATCTGGGTATAACAGCAGAGCATTGGAAAGAGCATTAACACAGCAACAGCATGAGTGGGCCTAAGGATCTTTCTCTTGTAAATGTTAACATACACTAAGTAATCAGACAGGAGACTGGTCACAAAAGCATTACCTTTCTCACAGTTAGATGGATTTCCAGGCTGCACCCTACCCTAGCACTGCACCTGCCCTTCACACAAACTACACAGAAAGAGCTCTGCTCTGATATACACCAGTAATTGCATAGAATTGTCAGGGCAGATCTGATGGAGCAGCATCAGGGCTGGCCAGATACGCTTCAGGCTTCAGAGGGGAATGAGGGTGAAGAAGATGCTGCCAGAGGCCCCATGTCCTCACCTTCCCTGCAGCACTGAGAAGAAAGAGATAAACAGAAAACCTGACCTGGGGGCAGACACACCAGAAAACTCTGGGAAATTTTAAAGCAACTGAAAACAAAGGCTTACAGTGGGAAGTAGCAAAAAAAGTTAAAGATAAGTGCTGCCATCTGTACTGCTTGTAGCATAAAGTACAAGATGTACGTCTGGGGCTGCCAAAGGTTCAGCAGATATATCCTCCTCTGAAAGCCCTGAAATGCAGCTCTGACAGTGGGACTGAGACAGCCTTTGGAAAAGAGAGCTGTGTTCAAAAGTCAGAAATAGAACCACCTTGTGCATTTTGGGTGGACATGTTTGTCAAAATACTGTTTTATTGTGGAAGAGTGAAAGCTGAGGCTATTGTATCAAAACACTGAAGGATGAAATATATATACTTGCTCAGACAAGAGCACAAGTCACAATCAAATAGACTGTCTTTTCCACATCGTTAATATTTATAGCTTTACACCTAGTAACACCACTCACAATCAAAGCAACTGCTCACCAGACTTCATTAATATTCATAGTTGCAAGCCAAGTAACAGAACTCATAGCTGGTGTCCATTCCCAATACTTCATTAATGTTCACAGCTCTATAGGTGATTTAGTTAACTTATATAGTAAGTTCATGGTGGTAAATCATGGTATTAAGGTTAACTTACACTGTGGCTTTTTAGGCTAAGTAGAATCTTAAAATAAAAGCTCTGATATGAATTAATGTGATTATCTGCAATAACTTCCATTCTCACAGTATTCGGCCTTGTAATTCAGCTTGTATTGAACAAAGATTTTTCATTTGCAGCATAAAGATTCTTTGCAAAGTAAAATTGAAGCAAAGTCATGTCCGTGGCCAACTATGGTAGCAAGACTTTTTCCAGAAATCATCAGCACTTTCATTACGAGTCCAGGCATACTTAGCAGATGCTACGGACAGGACAGGGTTGTTATAATACAGTAATAAATCGTTCTTACAGTTAGTTAATATTTAATACAAAATTTAGTGAGGTCACCCCATTTATCTTTATTTAACAGCTAGGTATTTAGTCTAAACTAGTTTCCAGAGTTCCAAATACAAATTCCCTTGTCAAAAACTAAAAGCTCTATTTCCCAAATGTGTGAATGAGCTGTAAGAATGACAGCATGGGATGTGGCATGAGAATTTGGGAACAGCCATGATTCATGGGGGTGCAAAGTGAGTTTCTTTATCTACTATATATTTGCCTATATGTATTCTTGGTCTCCTAAAAGCAGTTTACAATTCTCTTACATGCAGATCAATGTGGTAACAAGCAGATGTGTTGTTAATTATTTCAGTAACAAAGTGAGTAATGGAGCTCTATTTCATATTCACAGCCTTTACATTGCATCCGAAAGGTTGCTCTTTGGTCTGCACACGTGACTTCAGTCACGATCCCCAGCAATTTCAAATAATTGTAAAATATTTTTCAGACCCTGGAATCCTGTAACTTGGTGGAAAGGATTCCAGTTCCCACCTTCTAATCCTTTGAAAGACACAGACAGAAACCCCAAAAAACTTCATCTTGTTTTGATACTTTAAAACAAGCCATGGACCACAAAAGAAACCTAGCAATAAAAATATGCTGGTGCAGTCTCTCTTGCACCTTAATATCACCAATATCTTTTCCGCTTTCAGGAGTGGAAAGAGATATCTCCTCTTTGTATTTTTTAGAAAATATGACTCCATTTTGGCTCCAGCGTAGTGCTGTGCCTGCTGGTTTCTCACTTCAGCAATTTCATCCATCTTTCTTTGCAAGGAACAACCAACTAAGAGTTAAGCTTTTAAGTTTTAGCTATTAATTGAATGTAAAAAGCCTTTATAGCGATACTGATTGCCCTATAGTATGTGTAAAGCCACAGCATCAATGTTGCAATATTTCAGAATCAGTTCAAGTGTCTGAATTCTCATATCCTGACACGGAGACCTGCAGCCTTTTAAGGATAGTCTGGCTGGACAGTTTGCCTCTTCCAAATTAGAGCTGAAGTGTGCTGGCACAAGCTCAGCAGAGGTTGGAGATGCTGGTAAAGGCATAAAATGCAGCTGGTAGACCTATGATGTTCTTGCAGGAAATAAAGATTTGCAGCATGGTCCTCTGTGCTTACTGTGGTGCTCATCTCTTAGCCATGCTCATCCCCAAAATCTGGCCAAGTGCCCTTTGTGGTATGTGATACAAATTGGCAAATCCTGCATTAGCATAATGATGTTTAAACTACCAGGCATTTTATGTTGCTGATATATTAGTGTGCATAAAATTAGCTAATGATGCAGAATCTAGTAGTGTTCATCTTTTTATACCCTTTTGCTTTCAAATTGATAATGTAGCAGAATTCACTCTCCCACCTACCTTTCTCCTTGGGTGCAGAAAGCAATTTCCTTTTCAAAAAAAGGTAGTTTTGGGGCATGAGCTAATCTTATAGTAGAACAAGTATTGTTCCAAGTACTTACCTGGGAAAACAGAACATACTAGGATAGAGAGAGTAGACAAACAACTGTAAAGATTTAAATGTGAGACATAAACTGGGTTTCTCAGCTCAGGACTCCTCTCTACTCACTTGGCCAGAGGGGTTCAGTAGGGCCTCACCGTCATCTTAATATGGTGGGAGTGCTATAGTATCCAGTACTGCATCCCTACCCAGCCTTAGATACAGAGACATATGTACAACACATATGTAAACCTCAAGCGAATGTTCGGAATTATATGGTTCTGTCCCATAAATTAACATTTAAACTAAAAGAAGCTCTATCTGTCTGCTTAGTCAACTTTAATCTCTCTTGGAGGTGTTGCTTGGCCTGAGAATCTATCCCAAATTCTGTTTTGCTTGATTTAGCCTTTCTCTTTTATACAGGAGGAGAACTTGAAGGGGGATGGCACATATATGAGGGTGAACTAAAAATGGGGAGAAAGGAGAATTTTTCCTGAAAGGATTGTTTGAAGACTCTCCCAAGGCAAGTACCATCAGCTACAAGTGTCAATAAAGGTATGAAATGTGTGGAGGGAGTAGGGGAGAGCAATTAACATTTCTGGTAACACCTGCTAAATGGCTCTGCTCAGAGGCAGCAGAAAGCACTAGAGACAAGCAGGAAGAATTATTCTTCAATCTAAGAGCAAACAAGTTGCACAATGCAGAACGCATCCCTTGATATCACGAGAGGAAGGCTTTTGGATTTGATGATTAATTATAACTCTTCTAAGTGCTGGGGGAAGTGCATCCATTAAATGAAGCATCAGGAATGTCTCATGCACTTAGGGCCCATCTCACATCACCACACAGTGCTGTCATTGTGGTCTCTTCCTTGCATTGTCCCCTCTGGGTATGAGGTGAAGAGTCAGGAGTGGGAGCAAAGCACTGGTGTTGTGCTGCAGCTGTGAAGGGAATCTCCAAATGGGATGCCTATGCTTCAAAAAACCCTTCTGAATGGCTCTACCTTCTGCTTGAGCTTAGCATTACATTGCATCTGTCCGTTATGCAACATTACATGCTCAGAGAAGGTTGCAACAGGAGAGCAGAGGTTTGATAGTTGTATAATGACATATTGGCTCTGGTAACATGAACACCAGATTCCTAGTGAGGCCAGGATTTCACCCCACGGTTACTCTGTTTTGACTTGCATCTCAGAGGGTAAGTGTCTCTTTGGATTGGGACTGGAGATGAGAGGGACTGTGAGCATACCATCAACTAGAAAAGTGCAGTCATGGATTAGTGCTTCAGCATGTCACCAGTCCCTGTGACCAGGGCAAAACTGGTCAACCCATCAGTTAGTTGGCCAACTCCTACTACTCTAAGTGCTGTGAGCACATGGCACAAAGCGTGGGAAGGCAAAGGGGGGAACTGCTCATAATAAATAATTTTGAAATATTTAATGAGCTGGAGTGGTTTTCTTGGAGGATGATTTATCCTCTGTCGCCTCTGCTGTTTGCTTCCAAATGGTGTCTTAATTGCTTTCCTCCTACTTGTCCCTCAATTAAAGCCTCCCTTCACTTTTGCCTTCATTTTCAGCACATCACTTAATTTTCCTTATTTACTTTTTAATTAATTATCTGGCACTTTTTGCCTTCTCTAAGCTCCTTGCATTGAAAACTCTGCCCATCCTTACTGTTTCTTGGGAGCAGGAAAATTAAATTTGTTTGCTCCAGACAAAATTAATTTGAATCTTTGCTTTGTTTTCTCTCTTCTAATGAAGCCAATGTGCCTTAAATCATTGACTGCATAAAATGATTTTCAGGGATCAGATGCCCCAACTTCTGCCAGTTTTGGCAATGCAGGTACATTAAGGGTAGCTCTCTTCTGCTGACAGTGTTTTTCTACAGGATAAATCAATACCTGCAACAATAATTTATGGGATTTTAACATAAGTAACATTTTCTACAGTTCCTCATGGGTCTACAGCTTTCCCAGTCTCTTTTCCACAGATGTCCCCTTGGTTCTGTGCAGCAGATGTACATACAACTCTTGAATGGCAAAGTGAGACAAACATGCAATATATATGCTCACTGAAAAACCAACAGTGTAGAAAAAATTCATTAGCACGGCTTTTAAGCAGATGTAATTTATTCACTTCCTCATAGGTCTGAATCATTTATTTGCTGTGATTTTTTCAAGCAGCACTCTATTTGTAGCTGTTAGCCACATCACTGGTTTGTGAGTAGGCAAAGGTGAATGTGATGCCTAGCTTGGGGTCTTCTCCTGCTGACACAGACAGGCCCATGGGCTTGCACCTATTTTCCGGTTATACTTAAAATATCATCCTACAGGAATACTAGATTTTGGGTTTCCCAAGGTAGATCCTGGCCCACCACTGTGAAAGGACTGCCCCAGGACAATTTCTTCTTGGGTTTTTCTGTGCTGAAACCACACCTTATCCCAAGTCTTTCTGCATCGCTAAGTGGGGCTACTTCTCATTACCTGAATAGGAAGGAATGCGTTTCAGTGGCTTGGAGTGCGGTACCTAAAAGTTTTGCTGTGTGGAAGCACTGCTAATCAGTCAGTCTCTAGGGGCACTACATCCTTCAAGACCTGGGTGATCACCACACAGAAGCAGACAGCAACCTCCTGGGAGATGAGGTAAGTATTGAATAATAAGATTGTGTTCACATGTCTATATAGACAGCCAACTCCTCATTCACCAGCTGCTGATACTACTGAAATCCCAAGACCATACACAGTGAAAGAAGAGTGAATGAGAAGACTTGAATTCTGTGGAAAAAGACAATTTCCTTACTCTCTCATTCAAAGTTATCAATAACATCTCATAGTACGAGACAGAGACATCTCATACAAATGATCAATCCTTTGTGCAGACCAAGAGAGTCACACTACTGCAGGTAGAGACAGTTCAACCAAAAGATGAAAATCATTGTCTTTAATTTTTGAATTCTTTGGTGTATTTGCCAGTTGACCAGCCAACCAAGTACAGTCCTAGTCCTAATCCTGTGAAACACATTTTACATATTGATCTTACCAGTTGCTTAATGCATCTCAATGTCTCCAGGATATATTTGTGTGATTACTAAGCTGCATGTTTGCAGAATAGTTTCATTTGGCATTAATGGAATAGTATAAAAAATAAAGCACTAATAGCTTTATGAATATTCATGGTAAAGTCATGTAGCTACTATTGGTAACATATTATTCTCTTTTGTAAGTGGCTTAATGACTTGCTGCTTTATTCATGCAAACAGTTGTGACTCCTGGGTGTTTCACAAATATTAACATGCATATCTCCCTATCCTCCAGAGCTGTAATTACAGTCATGCCCGCATCTCGGTTTGCCTTTAAAAAAGTTGTTCCAGAAAGAGCTGTTTAGAAAATTAGGGATTAGATGCCCTGACTTTTTAAAAAAACTTCTGTTGCCAATGATGTGCTTTGACAAAAAAGAAAAGGAAGTTTTGAAAAAAATTTCCAGCCAAAGAGCTGATTTATCATCCAAACCTATGACACTGGTAATACAATAAAGCTCTTTCAGTGGATGGGTAGTCTACACAGCCCTTCTTAGAGAGTAAGAATGCCCAAATTGCAACATTAGTTGCCATATATTTTTTTAAAGTCATATAATTCCCCAGTCTGCAGAATCCTGTGAGTTTTCCTGTTCTGCAACTTTATGCAGTTCTTTAGCTCTGTTCTCTGTGTTTAATTGTGAGCTATGATTTTAGTCAGCTTCCTGTTGTGATATATTAGAAAGAATTGTTGGATCATTGTATTGCTCCAGGGCAGATAAAATTGTTATGGTTTATGGAAAATGGCAGGTGGTTCATCTGATTAAACAGTCAGCTGATCAACTGGGAAAATAAATAAAATAGAACAAAATATATCATTATGCTGAAATATGTACTATTATTACTGTTCCTTACTCTTACTAAAAGATAGCATGAAGGCATCAGTAAAAGCTTAAGGATGTGTAAGAAATAGTACAGACTTCAAGTAAAAAAAAAGAACCTTCTTTGCCCAGAAGGTTCAATAATTTTGGTCTCATTCTCCAATGTCATCTTCCAGACTGGTGCACAATCCCCAGCCCCTTCTGTAGACCCATCTCAATGAAGAAAAATCACAGTCTTACAACTTCAGACTAATGTATGCCCTCCAGCTGTACCCCACTGGCCCACACTTGCAGCCTCAGAACTGTCCTTACAGACACCTAAAGCAAGCCCACATGTCCATACTCTGCCTCCATGTCCTGTGGGCCTGACCCCATGTCCTGAGCTCTAAACACAGGACCCAGTATTGGCAGGACCCTTGTAATGCATACTGTACTGGGACAACCGCTGCTCTTGTATCGTAAGTCATGCAGGAGGCAGCTCCTGCACAGAAGGATTTAGTGTGCATCAGTAGCATCTTGCGTCAGTACTGCCTGTGTGTATCTGCCAGGGAAGTCCCTCCACTACAGACGTCACTTACCCTTCTTACGATGCTCTCTGTTCTACCAGCAGTAGACTTCTCATAGCTTGGGGTCTTCTGCTGCTGACAGAGACAGTCTCATGGGCTTGCACAGAGAATTTCCTTACTTCCTGTAGCTTCATAAATTAAAGAGGAAGTTTTGCCCATGGTAGAAACAGGGGAATAGAGCAAGGAGGCAGAAATACTTTTTGCATAGAACACTGCAGTTGCATGGATAAATCTGTTGTAGCTCTGAGAGCAGATTTACAGCATGGACTTGCAATTTTCCGTCAGTTTTCATAGTACCACCCCAGTCCATGACATTAAGACTGGTACAGACCCTCTAGGGACTAACATCAAATGATCTCATGATATGCTACTTAAAGCAAAATATGGCAAATATTTACAAACTGGCCGCTGTATGTACTACTGGCATAAAAAGAACTGGCTCAGCATGAGTCTCCTTCTCAAGGTGAGAGACAACAACTGAAAGGCAGATCCTCATTGGTTAAATCCATGGATGTGCCCTAAAATGATTCACCAATACATGAAGTAGTGCCCATTTGTGAAGAAATTGTCTTCAGACCTGATTTGGCTTTATCCTTCCAGCAGCGAAAGAAGCAGACCTGCAGTGATGGGAACAATTGTTGCACTTCAAAAAACAGCTGGTGAGGAGCAAAGCTGGCCCTAGGAAGGTTTTAGGAACCAAAACAAGAAAATAGAGTGTGCACTCAGCGTGTATAGCAAGTGCAGAAACCCTCACAACTAAAATCTCTTCCCTAAAGAGGTCTTTCTCCTGGACTCCTTGACTCACCATTCATTGATAACTGGGCAATTTAGAGCTGCTGTCAAGAAATCTCAGCATTAGGTAAGAAAAAGTTATCTGCCTTGTATCTTGTTTCTTGCTGAAGGGGAAAAGATTACCATGGTAGGATAGGGAGGAGAGTGACAAAGCACAAATTGGGACAGAAATCCTGCCAAAACGAGTCTCACCAGAGGGGGAAAACTGGGATTGTGGCTGGAGATAAAACCATGATTGCTGTGATCCATGTCAGGAAAAGGAGTGGATGTCAGCTAAGGTATCACTATTAAATTTTGGTTTATTCAGTTATGTAGAGCCAAGACGTCTGACAAAATCTTGCTTCATTTTTTGTCTGAGTCCATCCTGATCAGAGGAGGGTAACACGAGCATTCTGTACACCACAGCACTGTTCTGGTTCAGGCCAGAAACTCTTACCTGTACTGGTTTTCCTGTTTCTTTTTTCACTGCCTGCAAGGAGAGCTCTCATCAACTTTGGGAGATCCAGCTGGGTCTCTGTGAAGCCACTTCCCCAGGGAAACATGGTCTCAGTGTCTTGCTCCCCAGAGTTATTGGCAGCATAACTTTCAGGACCATGGTTGTTATTGGATGGCTGGCGGCCAATTTTCTGGACCAGCAGAAGTTTGTCTTTCTGATGACATAAACGGTAAGTATTCAACCAAGTCTTCTTTACAAACCTGGAGGCCAGAGGAGTTTTGCCCCTTTCCTCATGATCTTCTGGGATCACAGACAGCTTTGGCATATCTTCCCCAGGGTATTGCTCAGTGTTGCTCTGAGACAGGTACCCAAGGATGCAGTGCAGCTGAAAAGCACTGACTGTGGACATGAGGACATCTTCACCCATGATATGGAGGCTACCATTACATATCATAATAGTGCCATCTTAGTGGTCTAATTAATGGTAGGTGAGTGTTAAGCATTCTAGAAGATTGTAGTCCTTTTCTGTCAATGTTCATCACGGAGGCCTGGACTAATCTTGTTACAGATAACTGGGGGCCCCAAAGACATGGGAAGACTTACATGGCTGACTTGCATGCTTTTGTTTACAAGAAGCAGCTTATCTTCACTGTGTGCTTTCCATTCCACTTGGATGTCTTCACACCCCTTTTTAAGGATACACAGTGCTCAGTATTTCTGTAATTACTATACTCCATGCAGTATACACTCTTCTGGAAAGAAGATACATTCAGTAAACATAGGCATAATGAAGCCTTTGTTCTTCACTTGTCCACTGGGGAAGAAGAAGTAGTGCTTGGAGGATTGCAGCAACTTTACCTCAAAGAACTTTTTAAAAGCATTTTTTCTTATTCTATGAAAAATGGTTTCACGATGGGGGAGGTCAGAGTAGACTCTTGCCATACCGTGGTAGCTGAGAACTTTGCTTACTCATTCTGGAGGCGATATTACTAAATTGAGGCAAAAAATATTTTGGTTTGTTTTCATCCTTTGAAAAGCAATTTTTTGCACTGTTGTCATCAAAACATTATGGTACCGAGTGAGATAGCACCTTGAAAGGAAAGCTGCTACCGACTTACTTGACAAAGAAAGCAGGAAAGCCAAGATTGCTGGAAAAGGATTTTAATTTTAATTTTGTGAACTCATTATGTAAAACAGATGAAATGAGTTTTTGGAAAATGAATGCAGGTTTGTTAGCTGAAATTCTCAGAGGTTTTAGTTTTATAATTTAAATGGCACAGATTTTATATTAGCAAAACCTCTTTTAACACTTCAGTGCTAGAATGTACCAATGTAATAAAATTGGTTAAACTAATCTGTGTACAAAGAAAAACAGGTACTGGCTCTAATTTATGTCAATTCACATTTGCACAACCCTTCTCAACTTGAGTGGAACATTTATTTCAGCTGCCTAAAGAGAGAAACAGATCTTTGAATTTACTCTAAATTTACAAATTCAATCAACTAGTTCTGTTAAAAAGCCAATTGAATGGAGAATATATGGATTACAGCTGTATTCAATATAGAGAATTAAAAAGAAATTGTTCAAGACAAATGGGCTTGAAAACCCCAAATGCTTCTTTAAAAGAATCATTTTAAGGGCTTTTGGAGAAATTTTGTTTGACATTATATCTCTATTCTGAAAGGAATAACAATGCCCTAAATAACGTGACTTCCATACTGTGCAATAAAGTGCAGTAGTTTGTTAAATGGTAGAGGACTGGAAAGCTTCTTTTGCTCACCTTATGTAAAAAGCTTAGAGCAAAAGTGGTTATTCAGTTTAAAAGACAGAAGTCTGCCTTATTGCAAAATGTTGAACATGCTCCCCAGCAGTTAAATAGTTGTGAAATCTTTAATAATATGGGCATTTTCACTGTGACAAGCACAGATGTTGCAATATATAAGTAACTGACTCATCTTTGGTGGTACACTTACAGGCCTTGTGCAAAGAAAAAGCAGATGGAAGGAATTTTAAAAACTAGTTGGTTAAATCCACCTGGAGCAGTAAGAAGGTGCAATTTGGCTGTGAGATCTGCAATTATAATGTCTTGCATCAGCTGTCCAATGGGTCACTGTCTGTGGTTTTCTCTTGAATAGAGAAGCACCCTGTGTTAACATTTTGCTAGTTGATGTGTGAGTCTACATCCTCAAAGAAACTTCACTGTTGACTTGATTTTAGGTGCCTCAATGAGAATATAAGCATGCATCCTGCTAAGACTAGGTCAGAGTTCCCTCTCATCACCAGCAGAGATGTGGGAATCTCTATGTCCCTGAGGGAACAAACTTGACTTTCAATAGCCAAGGGATCACTAAAGAAGAAGGAGCACCAGAGAAGTGTTGATGTGGAGTAAGACAGAGCGTTTGGCATGTCTTTTGTGAGCACTGGCTCCTCAGGGGCATGAGATACCTCTCTACTGCCTTTGTTTTGGAAAGAGCTGAGTCTTACAGACGTTCTCCTGGGTATTTCTCATGAGTTAGCTCAGCTGATTCCCAGCCCAAGGTCCTGGCTTCTCATTGTCACAAGCCTGTGTTTGCTCTAGAGAACAAAAAGAGTACAGAGTGCTTCAGTTAAGGCCATGACTTCTCTAGGAAGATAGAGGCTAGGTCCTGTACATCTGAATGTAGAAGAGTTCCATGTCAGACCTACTCCTTTGTCTAGAATTATCTTCCAATATAATTTCAATTGCTACAACTTATTACTTGTGTCCCAGAAGCAACATCCTGTATAGTTTTTTTTTAATCTACGGAAGATCTTCATTGCAGAGTTCTTATTTAGAGACAGAAATCAGTCTCTGCAGAGAGGTATTTATTTTTAGTTTATATTAAGTATGCTATTTTTGTACAATGTGCAATTTATTTCCCCCCCGTATACACTTACAAACATAATGACCACTGGCCTTTCCAATACATGCCATGAAAGTCTTCTAAAACGTAGAGAGTGTATTACATGCTGGGAAACAGTAGGAATCTCTTTGCTTCATTCATAATGCCAGATATTATTGTGTTGAACAATTACTATTATAAATTGTATTTGTACTTTATTAGTATTAAGGAATAGTTTAATACATTATTTTAAAATGTATTAAATGTGGGAGTATATGGATATAGAGTGGGAAAACCTTTTGGATGGAAAAACGTATCTTGTACTGAGAGACAAAATGCTGACTGATGCCGGGAGTTTAGAGTAGCTTGTTGGTCTGTTGCAGAAAGGGTGTGTATGTTGAGCACAAGGCTGCGCAGTTACAGCCCATAAGCAAAATAAACCCTACTTCAATAGGAAAAGCCATTCACAATTCTAATTTCTAGACTTATTCTGAAGGACTTTGTGAAAACTCTTTCACAAAAGATGATTTGTTTTTAACAGGTCTGAAGGCACAGACAGTTGCCAGGATGGCACAAAGAATGGATCGCTCTCAGGGAACATCATGATAACTGTCCAAGAGGCTGCCCAGGGCAGGGCAATGAGGTGACTACCCTGTGGCTCAAGGGAAGCAGTCCTATGGGAAGCCCAAGGGGTAGAAGTGGAAACTGCAGGAGAAAAATGTTCCAGGGCAGCAGCTTGTCACTGCAGATGTGGCTGTCAGTAGCCCTGGCTGCAGAAAGGAAGGCAGGTTTAAGTCTTCCTGGGCATGCAGAGTGGTTTACAGAGTTTCACACACTCATTTGAGGAGTACCACAGTCCCAAAAAAGGATATATTTTTCTTTCATCCCTGCAGAGTTTCTACCTGTAAAATTAACCTAAATGGAGATAGCACTTCTCTCTAATGATGACTTAGACCTTGTCTTCAAAACGTAACAGCATTTCTGAGAATTTTAAGATGAGAATAACTGAGATAGATAAGAGTCTCAATAAATTATGACATGATACTGTGCAGGGATACCTGCATGAATCTGTTCTGCATCAGGGTGATGGGGACTGGTGGTGCAGGATTCTTTCTGGATTTTAGTAAGAAAGGCACATCTACAGACATAATAAAATAGCTGTTTTAATTAGGTAGAATAAAAAGAGTACAGATAATGAGCTAATATAGATAAGAATATAGATAATGAGCTAATCTTATGTCCCTTCAGATGCTGGGGATCTCATTTTTGTGCAGCATCCTGGTTGCATTTTCCCATGGGATGCTGTGCAGATCCCATCCATGGAGATATCCCTCCTCCCTCCCATACAGAGGTACATTTTATTGTTTGTAAGACACAAAAACATATAGCTTCTCCTAGCAAGTGTTTCTCATAATGCCCTTCAGTGCGTAGCACAGGCCATCATGAGATGTTCCAGCACATTCCCTTAAAGCAGCCTCTTATGCTAACTAAGATAAGGGCTTCTAAAGCCCTAAGTACAAGACCCAGTAGAGCTGATATGGCTTGTCCAAGATCACTCCCTCCTTGAGTACAACGCATTCCACAAGGCTCCTAATGCAGTATCACAACATCTTACCTGAACAAGTTCTTCTGGCCCTGAAATAAACCAGTCTGTGAGTGCTTTTCATGTGCAGCACATCTACTTAAAAAACTGAAGCAAACAGCAATGAGAGATGAGCTTGTGTTTTGCCCCATGAAGATGCAGAATTACTATCAGAAGATAATTTCACAAAGTAAGAGTTGGAGCCTTAGATAGGATCCCGGCCAGTGTACTGAAGTAGACCTGGGTGAGGGTCCATGTCTGACACATAAAGTACAACCCATGTAGTTGTATGGGAGTATATATTCATTAGGTTTATTATATCATCAATTATTTAACTTGCAGAATGTGCTTTATGAACAGATCTTTGAGCACAAGTCTATTCCATTTTCAGTACCAGCAGAACAGTCCTATCTTCAGCAATTTCCTCTGTTATGTGAATCAGAGCATGACACTGATTGCCTCATGGCTTCTAGTTAGGTATTAAAGGAACAAACAGATTTTTTTCCTTTAACAAAAGCTAAGAGACAATCCAGCAATTACAGCTTTTGTCCTCAAGAAGACCAAATTTTATTTGAAGAATTTTGGGTGATAAAATGCCTTTAATTAAACTTGCATCTCTTCAAGTTGACAGGCTTCTTTTGAGATGTTAATGACACTCTTGAATCCAGTCTGGTGGTGGCGGTTCTGCATTCAGCCTCTAAGCCAGTACGTCCCTATACATGCAGTTACCACTGCATTTTTCATAGCTAAGCGTCAGCTTCAGATTGAGAAGCAGCACATTACAGCAGATTACCCACAAAGCTGGCAGTGTCTGTCAACAGCCTCATACAAAAGAACCTCAGAGCCCAAAACAAATAGTAGAAACAGGTATGATGCTCTAGCATGCCGAAAGATGCCCATGAGAGAGAAGTATGCAAGGGAAAAGGGAGAAAGAAAATAGAAAAGACCATTTGGAATCCCATCAGTAGTATAGTTTTGCTAAAAAAGATTCCAAAATGCCAAAGTTTTAATGCTATTTTAGGAAACTGTGGTGACGGGGGAGTCTGTCAGATTGGAGAGGAACTGATAGATCTGTGGAAGCTCCTCTTCCAAACAGGATTGGGAAAAAGAAAGGTCTAGAAAAAAAAAATAATTGACATGTATTTTCCTGTCTGCTTACCTCTTTCCAGCACATCAAGTACAGCAATTCTGACATTGGCAAAGTTTCTCCTCAGGCTAGATTTCTGGTGCCAGCCACACTATGGCTCTGCCCAGAAGGTAGTCTTTTTGTCACAGTGAAAAGATTTTTTTCCAGGACCACATTTAGCTTTTTGGAACGCTTAATTCTCTTATTTAGATAGGACAATACATCTCTGGGAACACCACAGGGCTTGGAAACCCTGCTACGTTCAGGAAGGCATGAAAATAAATACCCTGAATTTAGTGATGTTAGCTTTTGGTCCTCCATCCCTGGAGTGCCTGCTGAAGCAATCATCAGCATCAGCCACTTGCGGGGATGGGAGATTTTCTGTTGTCTGCAGGTGCAGCCCAAGTCCCTTCCTGTGGTGCTTTTAAACCTCAAATATCTGTTGGGAATTTCTGAATGCTCAAATTGTTGGACTGAAAGGAAGAAAGGATCAGAGGAACACCACGGTATCTCTGTCCTCCTTACCAACCTGAAGTGAGGTCAATACAGCAACGGTTTACTATTTCAGACCTGCCAGATCAACTTCTCTATTGCTTGTACCGGTAATTGCCCAAATTTCCTGACAAACCAGCACTTTGGAAGAGGCCAATACTGCACAGACATGTCAGACTTACCGGGGACGTGTTGAAGCATCACTCTGTTGGCCTGGGGCAGTGCTTCCTGCTGCTTCACGAGTTGCTCCAGAGGCATCCTTCCCACTTCTAAAGGTGGGTAAAATGTGATTCCTAGGTCCAGCACCTGCTAGGTGCCTGCTTTTTCTCTTACTATTGGATATGGGCAGCAAGCCTTTTGTAACAGGTTGTTTGCCCTATGCTGGACACAGAAAGTGCCTGATGGCTCCAATGCACCCATTGCAAGACACAGCTGAGACCATTGGCACAGCTGGTGGCATCTCTGGGTAAACATTTGAGAAAGAGAAAAACACTATATTGCAGAGAGAGGAGTGAAGAAAGAAAACTGTGAGAAACAGTCCTGAGAACACCAAAGTGAGAGAAGGGAGGGGAAGGGGCAAGAATTCAGGCTGCTGTGGAGTTCAGAGGAAGTGGATTAGCAGCAGGAATGAACACTGCTTGTGAGTGGACTTTATTCAACAGCAGTTTGGGATAGATCTTACATTAGCCCATCTCATGCAGTGCAGTTTAACTGAA
>JANHGB010068042.1:0-15523 GCA_026283785.1 Coracopsis vasa
TGACATGGTTTAGCGTGAGGTGTCCCTGCCCATGACAGGGGGGTTGGAACTAGATGATCTTAAGGTCCTTTCCAACCCTAATTATTCTATGATTCTATGATTCTATGAAATAGAGACATGTGAGAAATATTTCCTAAAGCCTTTACACTTTTGTGCTAGGCTAGGAGCTTAAAGTGCAAACAAGTAGATAGAGTTAGCTGAGATGAGTACATGGGGCTTTAGAAAATCCCTGACATATTTAGTCAAGGTTTAGAATATATTAAATATTTGGTTTTCACATTAAGCGTACAATTTGGTATAATTTGATGTGTTATTTTTATTGCTACACATTTTAGTTAATTTAGTCATTTAAATTATTGTCTGTATTTGAGAGGCAGAAAGTAATAGTGTAAAACAGATAGATTTTAGTCAAATCATGTTTTTCATTGTGCATATACATACAGCATGGATACTTTTCCAGGATGACAGGCTAATCTGCATGCAACTAGGAGATGGTCAGCTCTTCAAAGTAACGTCTAGAGTGAAAATGTAATGAAATAATTGGATTTAGTGGAATAATTATAGATCATATTCAGCAAATTTCTTTGTGAAATCACTCTACTACTTAGAACAGCCATCACAGCTATTTTGTGTACTCTATAGCTATGAAAAACCAATATCTCATGCCCTATGCAGATGGCAAAGAGCAAAAACAGAATGAAGGGCCTTTCTGATGTCACTGGTGAAATGGAGTATCACATTTTACAGGCTTAGTCCAAGTTCTTTAAAAGCTCTACTCTTTGCTTTAGGAAGTGGAACCTAGACACGCCTTGCAATGAATTGCACTAGGAAGCTACATCATACGGATAATTTCATGTACAGTACAAATCCTTCGTTGTGCATAGATGGCAACTTGCAGCCTCTGTAGTGGCATACTTTGAGAGCAGCCTTGTGAGATAGGACTTGTAGACGAAAAGCTGGACATGAGCCACGGATGTGCAATCACAGCTCAGAAAGCCAGCCATATCATGGGCTACATGAAAAAAAAGCATGGTCAGCAGGTCCAGGGAGGCCATTTTGGGGTGAGACCCCACCAGGAGCACTGTGTCCAGCTCTCAAGTCCTCAGTTCAGGAAAGAAATGGACCTGTGGGAGCAGGTACAGAGTAGGGTCACAAAAATGATTAGAGGGCTGGAACTCTGGTCCTGTAAGGAAAGGCTGAGAGAGTTGGGGTTGTTCAGCGTGGAGAAGAGAAGGGTTCAGGGAGACCTTATTGTGGCTTTTTAATACTTTAAGGGGGCTTATAAGAAACATGGGACACACACTTTTTAGTAGGGCCTGCAGCAATAGGAAGAGGAGCAATGGTTTCAAACTAAAAGACAGTAGATTAAGACTAGATGTAGGAACAACATTATTTTAAAATGACAGTGGTGAAACACTTAAATGGGCTGTCCAGAGAAGTGGTAGATGCCCCATCCTTGGAAATGTTCAAGCTCAAGTTGGACAGGGCTCTGAGGAGCCTTGTCTAGTGGAAGGTGTCCCTGCCCATGGCAGGGGGGTGGAGTAGATCATCTTTAAAGGTCCCTTCTAACCCAAACCATTCTGTGATTCTATGATATAGGTGGAAATTCAAGACACCTGCTTACGTTTATGGTAAGTGGTTATCTTCTAACAACCTCTTAGTCCAGAGATAAACTGTTTATTTCTCATTTAAAATAGTACACCAGTCTTTGATCATAAAGTTTTGGTTGTATACCAATTATTAAGTCATGCTTTGTCTTCTCCAGGAATAAAATGAAATAAAATAAAATGAAATGAAATGAAATGAAATGAAATGAAATGAAATGAAATGAGATAAAATAAAATAAAATAAAATAAAATAAAATAAAATAAACTCAATTAAATTAATTTTAAATGTCCTAAACATAAAAATATTTTCCTTTCTGGGTAAATGTTGCTTTTTTCACCCCTTGATAGTCCAGCTCTTTTGCTGAATAATCTGCCTCTAGGATGTGTTTTTTAATTTTTGGCAACGCATGGAGCTTTGAGCTTTTTTTCTGTGTTGTACATTAATAGAAACAAACAAAATGAATAATGCTGTATTCATTCTATTGGTGATAGAATAATTATGAGGGGTGGCAGACATATTATACCTGAACAGTACATGTTTTGCACAATAAACAAATCCATAATTCATGGATGTATTATTTGTTAATATGAGAAATCAAGAGTAGAGTTCAGCACATTCTTAAACTACTGAGGATTTATATATATTTCTGAATTACTTGTAAATTAGTTGGCATTTGTGATACAGCAGAAAATAACTAATTAAGAATGAAATATTCATGAGTTGTCAGTTTTCTACCTGACATTTCAGATTCTCACCTAAAGTACAGCTATAAGAACATCTCTATGATGCTGTAATATGGTGGAAAAGAGGTATATTTTATGTGTCAGAAATATATAATACTAATAGTTCCTGTTCTTGCTGATAGCAGCTGTATCCTTCACCTCTTGCATTCATAACTGTGTCTGCTCATCATGCTCTCAGAATAAAAGGATTTCATTTTAGCATTCCTGGACTTCTTGGTAGATCCATTATATTAAGTCACGTGGCAAAAATACATTAAAAACTTAATGATCTGTTTCAAAAGAGCAGAAGTGAGAAATTTCATAGTTAAGTCAAAATATACTACCTGTTGTTAATTCCTAGGCATGAGAGAGCACATTAAAGATGTTTTCGACTGTGCATACTGTGCTTAGATTCTGGAGCACAAAATAGAATTTTTCTTCATTTTTATTCCAATTACACTACTATATTGCTTTCTGTTCGGTATAAAATAACCTTAATTTTTTTTAAAAAAGCAAAAAACAACAAAAAAAAACACCTAGAAAAACAAACAAAAAATCGTTTCCTCTGCAAAGAAATCTGCAATAATAATGTAGCAAACACTAGCACAATCAAACGCCACAATGGCTTTGTCTTTTTTTCTGTGTAATACCATATGAAAAGAAAACGAAGAAAGGATATTTTGCCAGAGAGTTTTCTAATTTTGTTTCACGCTATTCTCACTCTGGAGACAGAAGGAAGCACTACACTTCCTGTGAAAAATCCTCTCATATGGGAATACTCAAACAAGGGAGCAGTGAAGTAAAGAAACACCTAATCTATGCTGCTGCAGTTTTATTATTTTCCTGTTATGTTAATATTTAAATGAAGATTCAAATTTTAAAATTATTAATGTTACCCATGGCGTCTGTAAAGAAAGAGGCTAAACACACAGACACATACACACTTCTTTTACAACTAGTTCTACTTTATTCACTCAAGCATAACATATAACATACAGATACGGGTCTGAGCCATGAAGTCAAACAGCAACTACAGCAACAGGATTATCAGGGGGCTGGAGCACCTCCCGTACGAAGACTGGCTGAGAAAGTTGGGGCTCTTCAGCCTGCAGAAGAGAAGGCTGCATGGAGACCACATAGCAGCCTTCCAGTATCTGAAGGGGGGCTATAGGGATGCTGGGGAGGGACTCTTCACTGGGGACTGTAGTGATAGGACAAGGGGTAATGGGTTCAAACTTATACAGAGGAACTTTAGATTGGATATAAGGAAGGAGTTCTTTACTGTTAGGGTGGTGAGGCACTGGAATGGGTTGCCCAAGGAAATCGTGAATGCTCCATCCCTGGCAGTGTTTAAGGCCAGGTTGGACGAAATCTTGGGTGACATGGTTTAGCGTGAGGTGTCCCTGCCCATGACAGGGGGGTTGGAACTAGATGATCTTAAGGTCCTTTCCAACCTTAATTATTCTATGATTCCATGATTCTATAACTACATCATTCCCAGTGACTGTTTTCAGTCACTATAAATTCCATTCTATAAACAATCACACACCAGGATGCTTCCCAGCCCAGCCTTGCATCCAAACACTCCCTGGCTTGCTCAACACTCAGGTGCACTATCAGCAATTATCATTATTATTCTTTAATTGTCCACATAGTGAGAACAGGACAGCTTGCAGTTCCCACAGTTACCTAAGTTAGGTGTCAGAAGAGATACAGCTCTGTGAGTGCATGTTCCCCTGGATGGCACTCTTTGCTGCTTTCTCTATCTCAGCATATAAATAAGGGACATTTAATATGAAGTTCTTTTTACTTCAGGAGACATTTAATAAAGGCAGGACTTCTTAGAAAAGTCATAGAGTATACTTATATTTATCAATGTTTATTTCTGATAGTCTTCATTGAACTTTTCAGCTAAAATAAAAAATTTGAGTTAATCCATCAACACCTCAGAAACATTTTTAAAAGTCAAAACATAATTCCATAAACTAGGCAATGGAGAAAAGCTCTGAGCTATATTTTAGAGGATTTTAATTCAAGAAAAAGCCACTTATAATGTTTCATTTAGGTATAAATGTGATGCTTTTAAATGGCTGAGAGAAAAAGATGGTATCTTGTTGCAGTATAAAAGGGTCATAGCTCTACTAAGTTCAGACTTACTGTGTTATATGAGTTTAATGGTGCACAGAATTTACCACAGAATGAAATTATGGAAGAGCCAGCTGGGTATTAGTAACAGTAATTAATGGCAGAACAGGAAAAGGTTATTGTACATTTGTGTGCACAACTTTTATTCACTAGCAGGCCACTCATCCCCATTTTTTAAACAATGTATGAATTTCTCATATCTTACACATCACACATCTCTACTGGGACTGGAAATCATTTAGGTACCATTGTCATCAATGATGTCACACACACGGAGGGCATCGTGCTGTGTCCCAGAATAGTGGCTGCATTTTTGCTTTCCAGTTTGTCTGAAAAGGTTTAGATATGAATTAGTTTTTCTGGTTGCAACAAAATAAGGCAGTGAGCTTTCAATACCTCAGTACACCAAAACCCTAACAGTCAGACTTCTCCTTTGGGAAAGGTCTCTGGCTTTGTTAGAGAAACCTGCACTATATTATTCCTTAACACTAGGAATCAGGGATAAATTCTGTTTTTAAACAACCATAATAAGATATATTGTCATCTGAATTTAAAAATATTACCTGTATTAAGACATACGTGTCTCTGCATTCATAACACTTGATTTCTTCATTTGGCACCAATTTGCACTGTGACCCTCTGAAGGCATAATTACCAAATAGGAATAATAATTGCCACAAAGATTTATGACACTTTGTTTGAAATTAAATTACCTCTCTTCCTCCTTCTAATAATCTTTTGTCAATTCCACACATCCTAATCTTTACCTTCCATTGCTTCAGGTTTATACCTATTTTCTATTTAACATCACAATCTCATTTCGATATTACTAATTCAAATTCAAATCTTTGTGTGACCTTCAGCCTGCAAGCCACTTTTCTGCAGGTCACTCTAAATTTACATGGTGTTGGCCTTCACTGAAGAAATACTCCTGCTGAAAACAAATAATGTCTCTGCAGCTAAACAGGAATTGTATTAAGAAATGGGATAGAGTAGGAAATGCCCAGAGAAACTTTTTCTTTTCTCTCACAGATTAACTGAATGCATCTTGATTTTTCCCTGTCTTTGTGTCCATGTGCCCTTGTCTTGATTACAAGCAGCATATGGAGGACTTTCTTGTACTTTGGCCATGAATGACTTACCTTACTCTGTGGTATTTGATGCCAACATCAATTACAGATAAAAGAAAGGGAATGGAGCAGTGTATACTCTATAAAGGCAAGAGAGCATGAGAAGTTATTTCAAACTAATGCTGATAAGGTTTTGGATCAGTGATATCTGATCTGAATGTCCCTTCTTTTCCAAATGAAATGCAAAAGTCTAGAGTATGAGAGTTTTCCCCCTGCTGCTTCAGATAATCTCTGCTACTGCTGTGCTCCGGGCATTGTAAGATTTCAGTTTAACATTTGTTTCCAGTATAAATGAAAAAAGCATTGTGGATGTTGATCACTTCTACACCCGTTTCAATGTAACTTGAAACTAACTGAAGGCGATAGGGTATTATTTAAAATATATTTCTGGTTTATTGTCTGGAGTTTTGGTTTGCTGTTTAGATTTGGGTTGGGTTTTTTTTCCTAGGTTCCCTTCAAATTTTCTTTGTTTACATTTTTGTCATTTCAGATTTCTGTTTTGGACAAATAGCCAGTACTACTATGACTGTCCTCTTTTGTTGGGGACAAAGGACCTTCAATGGACAGAGTCACTGAATATTATTGTTGGCTCTGGTGATGTCTTACCTGTTAAGACCTTTTCAAACAAGAAAGAAGTATTTATGAAAGAATTAGATTCCAGTAGGATGGTGGCATCTCGTATTAGCTATTCTTATGAAATACATTTATTTTATTTCTTCTGTTCATTTTGTTCCCAATATTCCAAGTACTCAGGAATATCCCAGCACTGCATGCTCTTAACAAGTTCTTTGGAAAAGTGATAGTGCTCAAATCCAAGATCTGCTAGTCCAAAAACCAGTGCTCCACTACCTGAGAGGATTACCAGGATTAACTCAGTATGCTGCTGCATATGATCTCAAACTATTAGTTACTATAACAGTCATTCTCCTGATATAACTAAAGCATTATAGTGAATGAGGAAGCTTTTCATTCAAATTGTTGGTGAACTTTAAAACTCATTGCAAGTATCAGAAGATAAAAATAAAGTAACAATAGATGTCAAAAACATGAGGGTTATTTGTTTATAGATATTTTTACAAGTTGAATTTATAATTATTGATGATTTAAAGAAATATGGAATGGCTGAGGCTGAAAGAGACCTGCTTGGGCTTTGTTCGAAATACGCATTTACAAAACTATTTGAACATTCTTACTACCAAAAGGGCAAACAAAGACATACATCATTGAATGTAGGACACATACAAGACAAAGAATATGATAAGTATAAGGAACAAAGAAAAAAAAGTGTAAGACATCCTGACAAACACACGAGGAAAGATTACTAGCAAAACAAATAAAAAGAAACCACCTGAGAATCAGCCCTGATAAATAGTTCTGCCATTTGGGATGTGAGGAGGAATGATAAAATCATCAGGCATAAATGAAAAAAGGAGTAAGAAAACAGCTGGCTTCACTTCTCATTTCTCTTATAGAAGTGGCTCATTATTTGATCTCTGCAACTAAGAACCATGAAGGATGACAGCCATCAGTACTAACTTTATTTAACCAGCTTTGTGATATTGTATACTCACAGCTAATTTGGGCTGTGATGGTTTTAGGCTGTTTTGCATGTGTACTGAAAAGGATAAAAATGTGCAAGAACTAACCACTAGAATGGATTATATTCCTAATGAATTAAATACAGCATCACAGTTATGTAATATCCTACCTGATGTATAACATACATATCAGATGCAATGTTTCATATTACATTGAAATTGCAGTCTAAGCTAAAGAAAACTAAGTTAACCCAGAGCCATTGTGATAATTTGAAAGTGGGAGTGTGTCACTGAAGACAATTACTTAAAAGTACTAAGATTAATCTGTAGCGAGGCACTATTCTACTATGTTATGAGTCTAATTTACTAATCCCTGTAGATATATGAATTAGATGTGCTCTGAGCATGGAGTTTTTCCAGTGTATCACTGTCACTTTTGAGTTCAAAATTTCTCAGTGATCACTGAATTTCTTTACTTCTGTTTGATGCTTGTCCAAAGTTATTGTTTACACATCATAGATGGTCAGTATTCTGTCTGGACACATCAGAAATTTTGCTTTAAAAGGCATAGAGTTTTTCATTTGGTCATAGCATATCTTTCTCCAATTGCAGCCATCTAGATATATTTTTAAAATTCTTCACATGTAGAATGTTCCTTGGAAGAATATGAATTAAGGAGAAAATATAGTAAAGTTTGTAATAACGAGGACCTTCTTTAATTTTATGCTGTTACATAATGTAAAGTTTATCTGAAGAAGGTAGCTAAAAGAAGGCTGTTTTACAATAATACTTTCAGGTACCATTTCTTTTGCAATGGATCAAGTACTCTACAAGTTGATCAAAACAAAATGGCTTGCTTAAGCTTTGTGTCTTACTGTGTACCATTATTTCTTGATTTATCTTTTTCAAAAAACAGCTTTATTTTAAATGCTTCACAGGAAGAGGCGGGCTTTGTGGTAGATCTGCAGTACAGTTGAAGACCTGCAATTCCATGGTAAGACACTAAAAGAAGCTGTACATTATCACATATCTGAATTCAAATCAGCTGAGAGCATTGTAGTGACTGAGTCACACTGAAATGTGCTGATGAGCAGTTAGATGTCAACTAGTATGAACAGTTTATAGTGATATTATCTGACTATAAATCAGTATCTGCAGCATCAATGATCCCAAATCAAAGATCTCTCCATCATTAGCTGCAACTATAATTCCTTCATACCTTCATACCTTCTTACCATTATGTAGTTAACTTTGACATGATAGCTAAGGAAGACTGAATACAATATAAGTTGCAAATACAAAATACTCAGTAGTAGGTTATTACTACAGACTTTAAACCATAAAAAACTTTCCTCTTAGGCTATGCAGTATGCTACTCCAAAGAACAGATTGATTCATTTGCACAACAGAACACAGAGTGCACAGGCAGTGCAAGTCTTCCATTTATAGTCTCCGCATGTGTCATGGCTACAAAGGCAATAAATGGGTGGCATACTACAGCATGTGTATGTAAATTTCCCACTCTAAAATAGGGTAATCTCTGGCCCATTTCAGGCTATGCTGTGTTGTCACTGGTCATGTTAGTGACATGATATTACCTTTCTTTGGCTAAATGATTTTTATCAAATAATTAAGATTCTGGATTACCAATCAGGAGATTGCAAAAAGAATTTGGTGGGGCAGTTCTTCCCCCATATGCAATTCAGCATAGAAAACTGAAAATGAAAACATGTAAAAAACATGGAAAAACATCGGAGAGGATGATGAAATAGTAGAAAGGTAGCACAAATGTTTTTGAAACTCACACACATTGATAGAAACTTCCTTGCTGCCTTTTCACTTCTAAAATAGTAAATGTTTCTCTTTTGCAGTAAGCTTTAATGCATTTTCACTAATGTTAAGAGTTTTAATGTCCTATTGACACAAGAACTTGACAGTATCAGGCTTTATTATTGTCCCCGATACCCCTTTATCTCTCGGTATTAAAGAAGATTGTTCATTAATCTCCAGATTGTTTTTATCTTTGCTTTAAAATGAAAAAAAAAAAAAAAGAAAAATATCATCTACAGAAATTGTTATTTTGTTTCTAAACCATTTGAGAATAATGATGGACCTATAGAGAAACTGACATGCTGAAGCATACCTTTTCCCAGATCTAGAAACTTCATTTCATATTAATAATGTCACAGTAGACAGTCAATATATTGTCACCATTTTAATGTATATAAAACTTGTTCCACTTCCAAAATTCATGGATAAGGCTTTATAGCTTTGGTTTTATTAAGAAAAATGAGGTCAAGCTATTGATGTTCCCAACACTCTGGGCTCCAGCCTGTAATTAATAGCTTGTTTCCTTCCTTTTAAAAGAAGCATTCAAATTCTAATCTAATTAGATATGGGAAAACCATAAATTATATCTCAAGTTCAAGGGAAGAAAATGGCTTTGAAGTAAATAGAATTTAGAAGTTTGAAAAAGAAATTTTAATGAAACTTGATGTCACATGAAAAGACTGCTTTTGTTTTCTCAGATTATTATTTTATATTTTTTTAGCCAGAATACTGTGGAAGCCATGATGTAGTTGCAGTGAGACCTGCTTTTCTGTAACTGCATTATTTTCTCAATAAGCATGGCCAGCAGTTATAGTGAATTATTTTTTAAGATTACTTGTATTCAGCTTGGAGTTGCAAAAACAATGCATTGGCTGCAGTCATAAAAATGGAATATTTCATTGTATTGACATCATAAAGGATGTTTCCTCAGTGTGCTGTGGTCAGCATTAATTAACAAATGTCTACCTTACTGCATTTCTAGGAAGAGTCTAGCAAACAAGCAACCATTCCTGTTCTTGTATTTATTGATCAGTGCAGTGGTGCTATATAGAAGGACATTGTATTTATTACTATTATATATTTTGTATAATTAAACAATTCAACAGACACTGAGTGAACAGTGAAGGAAAAAAAAAAGTACAAAAAGGCCAGAGATTACCTTTGAGTAAATTATGCAGTCTCCTAACCCTGAATGCAAATTGTCAGTGTGCGAACAGGAAGACACAATAAAAGAATAAGAATTATGATTTCACTTAAGGAAACAAAACGTTCACAATGAAAGCATTCATATATTGGAAAATATTGCCCAGAAACGCAGTGTAAGTGCTGTTATGAACTATAGCTTTAGAAGTATATTCCGCCAAAATAATAATGCTCACACTTAGTCTGAAGTTGTTAAAGTCCAAGACATTTTGGTATGTACCAGACATGAGCAGCAAATGGAAAAAAAAAAATAAAAAAGGCTCAAAAACCAAAAAATGTTGTCTTTGGTTTCATACTAATTAATTTGACAAGTATTAAGTTTCTTTCATATAAAGGTTTAATAAGGTTTAACTGTTGGATAAAATATTCTATTTAGTCACCTAATTGGGGAACATTATGTGATAAAGCTCCTCTACACATTCACCAATGAGCTCTGAGAGACAACGGCAGGAGAATGAAAAATATTCTCAAGCCCATCACAGCAGCCATCAGCCCATCAAATGCCCATCTGCACAAGCTCAGAGGATGCACAATGCAGGTGGGGCACTAAATCAAGGACTCCAAGGAGCTAGCACCATGCCTGGGCCCCAGTTTTACTGCTTGTCATTTAATCTGGTTTCTCTCTTGTCTTTCAAGACTCTTTCTCGTCTGATTTATTTTAACATACTAGATATCCTTCATATTAGGTTTTGAGATTTTTGGACAGATCACTAACTGCTAGTGTTTAAGAACAGTTGTTTCTTCATTGATATGATATGCTCATTATCTGTCACTACAATTTAATGTGAAATTTGGCTACGTAATTGCTACTCTTCTCTAATATTGGAGATATACTAAGCACACTCAGTTTTCTGTAGTAGACTGCAATGTTATAGAATATTTTCTGAACTTTAAGTGTATCCAATTATCTGCTTGTTTGGAAAAGGCTGGATATAAGGTCTGGGTATTCAGCAGCTCTGAATAAAGCATGCAATCAGATATAGCATTGATTTCAGGCATTCATTGTTTCCTAATAGTGTGAGCAATTCAAACTCTGATTATTTAGAAAACAGATCAACAAGTAGCCTACTGTGAAGCAAAAGTGTCTTCATTCTGCATCCACTTGGTGAACTGAGCTTATATGTGCTACATGTGCTTGGTGAACTGTGTTTAGGAGATGATTTTTGGCTTGATACAAGGAGCAAACAAGTCTCTTCAGTGTTGAGGCTTACTGTTCAGCCTGAGGAATCTGGCAGCTTGTATTGATGCAGCTTGAAGCAACTGAGCATTAGGGATGAAATAAGTATTGCTTTTTATAATTTTCTGACCTCCTGTTTCTCAACAAATATGCAGTCTCAGTTACAGGCATTTTCTAAGTCAAGTCCAGACACAACCAATCTAGCAACAGATGCCACCTTCACATGAGAAAACCCTGACCTTCATTTAGTCCATTTTTCTCTATTTGCTCTTTCCCCCGTCATCTCTTTTTTTTCTTTCCATCCTTTTCAGGAGTATTATTCAGGCTGAGGATCACCTATTCTTGTTCGTTTGCAATGCCCGTAGCACATCCTGGGACATTTCATAAAGTCATCATAATTACATTGTTATTTGTAGGATATGCTTCCACACTAACTCCAGTCTCACTATACAGCATGTTATTATACTTTTGCATCTGTTTGTGATAGCAGTCTGTTATTTACCACAGTGGTCCTATTTTCATTTAGTTTGAAATACTTGCTTCTTTACTAAAAGATGTATTATTATTTCCAAATATTAAACTGTGTAGGAACAGGATTTTTTTTCCTATGTGGCCTATAGCAGTAATGATTTATTGTGCTTGACAGTGAGAAATAAATTATCCCATTTTTCCCCTTTGACCTGTAAAATATTGCAGAAATATGCCTAAATGTCATGCCATTTTTGTGAAATAAGCATGGAGTCACCTTGAATCATCTCAGCACCTTAACATCCAGATACAACATTACCCAGAGGAAATCTCTGGATTATACCTGATTTCTTATCTTTATAAGGAGGTGAGAAATTCTCAGTGATAACTGTTTACACTACATAGCTGAAATCTCTTTTGCTGTTTTACATCTGGGCAAGAAATACCAGTTTCTTCTAGATTCATAGTAATATACACAGAGGCAATGTTATATTGACTTCCTATTTCAAAGTGAATTAAAACAGTTCTTATTGTATCTGCTTAATGCCAGAGATATCAGAGAAAGGCAATGGAAGAAATGTTCAGACTGAATTCCAACTAAAAGCAGCCACTTCATGTTTCCGTATTTCTTCAGGATGAGGCTAACATATCTCCATGTAAAGCTATGGACAGCCAGTCATCAACAGATCTGAGGACAAATGGTGCAGAACTCTGAATCAACAGTGAGTGAGAACATAGAACTAGGATATGATAACATAGCAGTACTAGGACTTCTTGGTTTAGCTAAATGGCCTGACCACCTAACAGGCTAAATATGTATTGTCTGTCTTTCCTGTATTTAATGACAGTTTAATTTAATTCTTCCTGGAATGTAAATTGCTCTCAATTGTACATACCCACTAATAAAAGTGGGTGTGTACATATTTACAGATGTGAACTATAATGTAAAAGAGTTGTGAAGTGCCCAAGAACATGATCTGCTCTGACTACGCTACTTATGGTCTCAAGTTTTGCCATTTTAGGGTCTTGTTATTTAATGTTGTGTTCTTAAGATATGTAAAAGAATATATAAAATATACCCTTTATTTCTCATTAAATATGTAAAAATATTAAGAAGTTACTCTGTTCAGTGCAATCCTCTTTTTAAGAGCTAATAACCTTGAGTTCCCAAATATGTCTATAAATGTGGACTTCCACTATTAATCATCTTCAAACTGTATTCAAAAACCATCTAAATCCCAGTTTTTCATAGGCTTTAATCTGCATTTATTGTAGTCTTTAATTATAGGCTTCTTCTGCTTAGAATAAATAATAAATAATAGGGGATGCCATTATATTACATCTTTTCTGGAAGCTGCCTGCCTTGCTCACTGAAAGCTTTGCCATCCCTGTCTTTCCTATATCTTTCCTGGTTCTCTGAGCATGTTGACAAAATATCTTCACAATAGTTCTGTGCCATTAAGCATGTTTTTTGTTTTGCTTGCAAGCTGACTTTGTCCGTTTGACTACAGTTTGCAGGATGTGAAGGGGAGACCATTAACATTGTGGATTTATTTGAGTTATGCTGCACAGGCCAACAAATTCTACTTGCAAATATGCTTCTGACAACTTTTTTCCAAAGGACTTTAGGGAAATTTAGTGAAATACTCATCTTACATAAAAAAATGTACACTGGAACAAATACTTGTGCTTCCTTTTGCAGAAAGAATGTAACTATCTCTTTCCATTAGTATATTTGCTTTGTCCTATCAGTATTTTTAAGGGGAAATGGATAATTACAATGAATCTATTACTAAAAACATACTGCAAGCAAACCTGGAAGACTTTTCTCCTCCTCCCTAATGGTTATCTCCAGCTATCTACGTGCTATAGTCTCACTAAGCTGCAGAAGGCTGACTATTCCAGTGTCAAATATCACTTCTGGAAAAAATAAATCATATCTGAAGTATGTAGGACTGGGCAGACAAAGCATGGGAATTTAATAAAGGAATTCATTCTGAACATGTCAACATGACCTCAAAAGTATTTATCAAACACACGCACCTCAAGATGTAAGGTTTCAAAAAGAATTACTAGCTTTAATGTCAGCTAAATTGGTTTATAAGAGAACTGTCACCTTTCAAGTAGGCATATACTTCTTCAACAAACAGAGGGACTTTTAGTTTACAAATATGTATCTCTTAGTTTATCTACCTGCAATTTTTTGAGGAGAAAAAAAATAAATTGAAGCTTTTTTTTTCCTCCATCCATTATATAAGTAACAAAAAGGGTATATTGAATATCAGAAGCATGTTGAAATGCTTTCTGTAGCAAATGGGGAAGTGAGGGTGGGCATATACATTCTCACTAGAAATAAGCTTGTATTCATGAAAATATTCTTCATTAATAATTCCAGTCAGTAGAATTTTCTAGACCTTTTCATTAGATAGCACAATGTCCTTGAAGCATCTGAATGACATTTGCTGTTGTGTTTTCTCTCCTTCAAAGCAGAAGCTTAGTAATTATTTTTTTACCAGCTGAGGCATAGCAGAAGATAAACAGAAAGAAAAGGAAATAGGATCTTTTCCAAAATGCAGAAAAGTCATTAAAAGAAGAATGAAGCTTGGAAGAGTCTCCAACAAAGGATGATTCATTGCAATACCAGAGCCCTTTAAGTAGCTCAAAATATGTGCAATAAAGAAAAGAAACTAAGACCCTGATTAGCATTCTTACTCTAATTCTCTACAACTTTGAGATGGGGCCTATAAGTAGGGAGCTTTTTCTTCCTTTGTGCCTAGTAGCGCAAGCAGTTGTGCAAGTAGTACACACCAGGGGTGGAAAGGAACTACATAGTGCTTCTGCTTCTTGGCTTTGCACCTTTCTGAAATACTTCAGTGAGTTCTTAAACCAAAACATCAGGACATTCGTCTCCTGTGGATGAAGCTGTAGCTCCATTATAGTTTCCAATATATAAGGGCTGTGAAATATTTAATCCTCAGATTTTAATTAGGCTGTAGTTTCGTGCTCCTCCTTCAGACTTCTGCTTCAGTAGAATGACTTACCTTGTGCTTTGACAGAAAGCGATTACTCATCTATAAATTCAAAATGGTGAGGAAGTATGAGGGCACGAGCAGTGTCTTTTCTGCTATACATGTGAAACAAGAGTGACATTTAGTGGTCAATTCTGGTAATTACAGCCATATTTACCTGGTCATTATTTCTGAAAGGAAATGCTGTAATACTACTTGTTTTCCACAGAAAATGGAAAGCCCTACTCCTTTGTAGAGCGAAAGTACTTTACAAATAATAATTATTTCAGCATTGCACTATTGTTAGGAACCAATGACGTTTCTATTGCCAGTTTGTCTTCCCACATCTCTGAAGTCCCTGAACCTCAGATCAGGGATTGAAGGACTGAAGTCACACTCATTGTTGAAGATCAGGTTTGACGCCACTTGAGGAACCTGAACATGCACACGTCCATGGAACCCACCACCATGTATCCCAGAGTCCTAGTGGAACAGGTAGATACAGTTGCCAAGCCCCTCTGTCCAGCATACTTGAAAAGTCATAGCAGTCAGGTGAAGACCCAGAGATCCAGTGACCTGAGCTTTGAACAACTTAATCTAGGGAAAGATGGCCCTGCCCATTGCAGTAGGGTTGGACTAGAAGACCTTGCAAAGTCCTTTCCAGAAAAAGAAAACAACAACATTCTATGATTCT
>JANHGB010068043.1:0-15707 GCA_026283785.1 Coracopsis vasa
CACCCTCACAGGGAAGAGCTTCTGCCTAAGAGCTCATCTCAGTCTCCCCTCTGGCAGGTTAAAGCCATTCCCCTTGTTCTGTCCCTATAGGCCCTTGTCTAAAGCCCCTCTCCAGGTTTCTTATAGCCCTTCCCTGGGTTCAGCTGTAATGATTATTTTTCTTGTTCATAGAACCTGGTGCAGTGCTGTGATTTTTGTTGTAGTCTGAGAACAAGGCTGATAACACCGATGTTTTTAGTTGTTGCAAATAATGTTTACTCTGATCAAGGACTTTTCAGTCTCAAGCTTTGCAGTGGGGAGGGACACAGGAAGCTGGGAGGAAGCATAGACAAGACACCCAAGCTAGCCAAAGGGGTATTCCATACCACAGCACATCATGCCCAGTATAGAAACTGGAGGGAGTTACCCAGAAGGCCAGATCGCTGCTTGGGTCGGGCTGGCTATCAGTTGGCAGGTGGTGAGCAATTGTGTTGTGCATCACTTGTGTTCATTGTTTTCTTTTCCTTTCCTCCCTTTTAGTTTTATATTGTCTCCCCTTGTTATTCCCCTTATCATTATTATTATTATTGGTGACATCAGTATTGGTTTTGTGTTATACCTTAGTTACTGGACTGTTCTTATCTCAATCTGTGGTATTTACATTCTTTCAATTCTTCTCCCCATCCCTGCGTGGTTCTGACTTACTGGCTCGGCTTAAAACATGACAGGCTCCTTTAGGCACTGGAGCTGCCCTAACGTCTCCCCTTAAGGAGTCTTCTCTTGTCCAGGCTAAACCAGCCCAGCTCTCTCAGCCTGGCTCCAGAGCAGAGCTGCTCCAGCCCTCGCAGCATCTCCATGGCCTCCTCTGGACTTGCTCCAATAGCTCCACATCCCTCTTGTGTTGCACCTGCTCCAGCGACTCCAGAGGAGGGCCGCAAAGATGATCAGAGCGCTCCATTTCAGTCCCACTGCCATTCCCCATGGTCACCCCGCCTAGCTGCCTGCTAGGGCTTTTCCAGCACATCCAGGTGTGTCCTGCATCCCTTGGGCAGATGCTGAGCTGCATCAGTAGGCAGAGTTCAGAACACATTTTGGCCCTATTGCTCCAGGAGCTGTCTTGCTACCAGACCTGACTGCCTGAAGGCCTCAAAACCAAAAAACCCCAAGCCACCCTCCCAAGCTTTCCCTGAAAATAAACTCATTTTTGTAAAGTCACTGTTCTGAAGCATCGCATTAAGGATACGTGTATAACTAATAACATCCGCTCCTCGCTGCACTTAAGCATATACTCGGCTTAAGTGCACCATGCTATGACTTTTAACAACATATTCAAGCACTGCCTTAAAGAGGGACTGATTCAAACATCTGCATAAATACTGTCCTTAAATAAACCCCTCATAAGGGCTTACTACAAAACCTGGGGGTGTCAACAGGATCTTCTCCCGGGCCTAAGTTTCCTTCTCATTTCTGCACTGTTCACTGCAAGAACATGCCATATAATGAGTACCTCACGTTCATCTTCCACAAACCTCATCACAAAGCAGCTCTGCTCTTAAATTTGTTACATGAGGATTAAAACCGCTGCATTTATTTGTATTTATAACCCAGTTAGTAACAGAGATGTACCAGTTTTATGACATATTACACCCGCAGACTCCGGTATTAATGACAGATCTAATTTGTTTATCACCGTCACAGCTGCCAGAGTTAGCAATACAGCCTTTAATATTGCTCATAGGTGGAATGAGAGCTTCTTCCTTATTCTGCAGTGGATTTAAGGAAAGGTATTACCATAAGCTACCCTTGATATCCACCACAGCAGGGAAAGATAATGTTGTAAGTCATTTAAAACTGAAGCAAGCCATAACTAAGCAACACTAACTTTCACATACTTATTAATTGTAACAGTATAAAGATAAAGCACTAATCGGTATTTCACTGGGTTACCCTTGACATCAGATTTCCTTAACAAAGTGACTGCTGCCAACAATTTTAACGGAAAATTATAGCTTTATTTTTTAAAAGGAGGTTGACAATAATACAAGTGCCTTCAGTTACCTATATAGTGTTCTAGACAGATCCCTGCTACATGTGTATAAGCGTTGGTGTTTTAATGTCCTACAGTTAAATTATGTAGATATTTTATGTCAACCACTTACTATTTGAGCATCCTGCAGATGCTAATTTAGTAGCCAGGCAATCTCTGAAGAGGGAAAGTATTATTAAACCCATTTTGCAAACAGGAAAACTCAGCTACAGCAAAACTACAGCTCTAGCTCAAGGTGACACCTAAGCGCGCATTTGACTTCACACTAAATACAAGCTCACACATCAGCACTGTCCCCACAGGCCTGCTTTTCTCAGTCAACAAATCCAAATCTACAAGCCCGGACGCAGCACCTCCCATGAGCATACACATGGATCCAAGCCCAAATCCAAATCCATCCTTATTCAGCACAACTACAAAGCAGGTGCTCACACAGCCCTGCTGAACTGGGAGGGGAGTGACTGCTTCAAGGTTGTGAAAGATGAGTGTGCTTACACAGAAACAAACCTGTGTCTCGCAAGGATCAGCTCAGCATCTTAATTAAAGAGTGTGATTGAAGGACAACAGATAGCAGAAGAGCTGTTTTGGGAGGGACCTACACAAACCCAAATGAAACAGCAAGCACAAGCGGCAGGAGGTGAAGCAAGACCCTTAACATTGCAAAGCCAGTTTTGTGGGGTTTGCATTCTGTGTGTTTTTCCATGTTGTAATTGGCACTTCCCACCAAGACTTCTTGAAGTCTTGTCTGTGTGGCCGGCCAGGCAGCCCTGACCAAGCCCTGCAAGCACAGGACAAGGAGGGACCATAGCCCAGGGACAGAGGTGCAGCTCACACCATGTACTGCAGCACGAGACATGCCTCCTTCCCCATGTATGCGAAAGGATCTTATGCCAGATAACTCCAATAAATAAACAAACCCTTCCCTAACCCGTAACAAACTGACACAGTCAAGTGCAGCCAATCCACACGAAAACGTGGTGACCCATACTCTAACACTGTAATCTAATCCTTGAACTAAAGACAGTTTAATGCCTTTACAAATCCATATGTTTTCTAATACCACCATTGCTGTCAGCAGACTACAGGAGAGCCTCTTTGAAGATGGAAGTAAAATGATAAAGCACATCATTGTGAAAGCAATTATATGCTGCAGTAACCATTTTACAATGGCCCATATGGGCTGTATTTCAACAACGCAATTTCCAAATCTGCCTTAGCAAACATATATCTCCGGCCCAATCCCAGGTACATTTTGCAAAACAAAATACAACTGCAGCCAGAACAAATCCAAAATATGGATAACAGATGTAAAAATATGCCAACAAGGATACCAGAGCAATCTTTTTTGTCAGAGGACCAAACAAAGAGAGCAGGCACAGCAGACCTTACGAGGCTATTCACAGCAAAGCTACCCATTCAAGGGACTTAGAGACCTGGTTTTATCAGAAATCTGATTATACACTCGCATGCTTTCCTATGCAGCTGCCCAATTCACTGTTGCAATCATCGTCCCATCCACCCCCCAGAGGCTGCAGGGCAGGGTAACTGCAATCCCAAGTTAGAAGGTAAAACCAGATATAAACCAAGGCCATGCAGGCTTACCCCACATCATCCCTAACATACAGGGCTAGGGCTTAACTGAAGGGAACAAAAAAAGCCCAGAAAGATCCAGGTCCTGACCCTTCTTACAGCTGCAGTTTTGAATGAATGCTGTTTCCCTCACTGCCTGGACTCCACTGTGGTAACTGAAGCCACGCCATCACCCCAGCATCGCTTCCAGCAGCCTCAGGGACATGCTCTGCCGAGTCCATTTGGAAACACACAGGAGAGAAACTGCAGCTCCAAACCAAAATCTCCCCCTCCTGTTCACGGAGAAGCAGGAGCCAGGGCTGATGAGCAGCCTTCAGGGGGCAAAATTAGACAAAAGCTGTACTTCAGTGAAAAGTGGTTTGAATTCTGTTTCTTTTCAGCAATCCCATGCAGGGGTCCATTGCTTTTGGAGGCTGTTTTGGGATATCTCTGTGAGGGTGGCAGATTTTCTGGGGACAATGGGGTGAACCATACAGGACAAACAACCAGACAAGACAGGAGGTGCTCAAAATCCCAAAGGGGCACACACTCAACCTACAGGCAGGATACCGGCTGGGAAGTCCTACATACATTAGTACCAGCAATAAAGACAGAAGCAGACATGAACATCTTTCTCCCTGCAGTGAAACAGTAATAAAAAATGCCTTAAGCTGCCTATAACAGAAGACAGAAATGGTAAAGGTGAAAATTTACAAGTTCATTGCCAATTCATTAACAACAAACCAGCTGCAGCATGTACCTTACATTTCAGTACCAAGAGCAGCATGCAGAGGACATCCTGCCAGTCACACACGCATAGTGTGGAGCTAAAAAGCACCTACAAGCAGAATGTGGAACTGGGTATATTCAGTAGCCAGGCCTTGCAGAGTGCATGATCCAGTTCTTATCATTGTCAGCTCCTCAAAATGATCCAGTGAAGCCAGGCAAGAGCATTTCAAAGACTTTAATCCATGTGAAATATTACTTCCTGGAACCGGAAATTCAATCCCTAGCCATGAAAACAAAAAACACACTCATAAATGTACCTTTCAACTCAGCCAATATAGCCATATTTAGACTCTCTTGCTCTCAAAAAAAGCCCTTTACTCATTAATGTAGAGGAATCTTAAAATGATTGCTGTAATTGCAGTTAAAAAATTAATCATGTTTTGAGATAAATGCAGATAAAAGCATGTTTTACTAATTATCTTTTGAAGCTTCCGCTCATGAAAGATTAAAGGTGGAAGAGAAGTTGTTGAAGACAAAAATCCTACATTTGAGATCACTTTAAAGCCACGTACCTCTTACAATTGATCCTTAATGTCCAGATATATTAAAAAATGAGTCTTTTTAATTCAGAAAAAATGTAAAAAACATGCCCATTGAAGTCTTATGTAGAAGATAACTGTGTTTTGCAGCCACCCATCCACACAGCTATAGCTACAGCCCAGCACCCAGCACGAACAGGCTCCCTACCACGATGCCTGGCAAGGCTGACAGATGGATTTCCTTCTGGTTCAGCCCCAACTGGGCAAAGAACCTCAAGCCCCAATTCAACACTGAAGAATGCGGGGCTTCATTGAGCTCTCCAGACTTGCAATCATATCAATGTACTTATAAATTAATGTTACTGACCCAAGTGAACATCTGAGGAGGTTACTGGAGGCAGCAAAGGGATGCAGGTCTCTAAGACAGAGCAAATGCCACCAAATCCACAAAAGGTAAAGTTGTTCATATGCAGGAGGGAGGAGCTGCAGGTACTAGCATCAGCTGTTTCACAGAAAACCCAAATCACCAGCTACAGGGGTTACACAAGCCCCATGAGGACCTATCTCCATGCCTGGGGCTTTTAAAAGCAGGTTATCTGGGGGACAAGTTACTAAATAGCAATGTTGATACTTCCATTCACAAGCCTAGAGCTAACAAAGCAATTCCCTTCCCGCTCTACACCAATAGCCTATTTTATATCAGTAGTTTCCAGATTATTTCCAAGGACCCCACGAGCATTAATTTAGAGAGCAAATCTATTGACCACAGGCTTAAATTTACTGTACAGGTGTCCACACCTCCACTGGCAAAAAATAAGGCTTCTGCAAATTGAAGGAAGTTGAAAAACACTATTACATAAAATTGCTAAGACACTTTATAGCCATTTCGCAGACCCGGTAATGATTTAGATTAGATTTAAATCATGACAATATATCTGAAACATATAAATTTTAGAAGAAGTTTTCTCACTGGGAACCCCAATCACCTGCAGCATGATAGAACCACAATCTCTTGTTACAGAGAAGCTGTGGCTGCCCCATCCCTGGCAGTGCCCAAGGCCAGGTTGGAGGGGGCTTGCAGCAACCTGCTCTAGTGGAAGGTGTCCCTGCCCGTGGCAGGGGGTTGGAACTGGATGAGCTTTGAGGTGCCTTCCAACCCAAGCCAACCTGGGATTCTACAGTGCAGTTTTCAAAAGCATTTAACAAGCTCAAATGCTACAGAAAATGAATATAAAGGACTCTTTAGTCTTCTAGAGTTTCAAGAGTTAGGAAGATGTGAAACAGTCCATTTGATACCTCTTTTCTAAGGGAAGGATCCCACTGTAAAGAACATTATCCTCCGGCAGTCACTTGCTCTGTATTTCTCCTTCCGCCTTTCCTTTCCCACCCCTCCGTATTGTTTAGCCAGTTCCCATCACGAAGCACCAGTGACACCAAACTAATAAATCCCACCATTGCTACAAACCTGAACAGGGCTAGGTAAGAGATTAAATACTTGGGTTTTTCATAACCACACATCCAAGGAAATTTGCCAATGTCTTTCTATTTGCATATCTGGCAGACTGCCCCAGACAACTAATACATAAGTGACAGCATACAGGTGTATTAGTTTAGAGTTTGCCTTTAATCTAGAGGTGTCAATTTGCTTCTGTTTTAATTACATCCATCTTGATATGTTATTACAACCTCATGAAACTTCATTATGTGAATGGCTATAAATACATACACATGACAAACAGTTGTTATAAATTTTCTGGTTCAGCAGTGGAGGCACACTATCAGCCCACACATCATGTACATTTAAAGTTTCAGTGCTCCCTCTCCTCTCTCTTCTCCCTCCCCTTTCCCTCCCTTCTCTTTCATCCAACACCAAGATATTTCACCCCCCTTATATTTAATGGATGCTCTAAAATTCCTTCCTTCACTAGCAGCAGCATTCTTATACACTGACTTTCGGCTTTCAGACCCATTTCAACACATGTGTGTCCTTCTGGGCTGTGCCCCGTGAGAATGTCTGTTTGTCATTAGGCAAATATAAGGAGATTGCACTGAGGTCTTATAAACATGCAAAGATCCACTTTTGTAGCTACATAATTCACTGCGTTTTTCAACACACATTCTGAGGTTGAAAACTTGGCAAATCCATCCACCAGATGTATCTTTCTGATCCCAGAACTCATTAAAATTTACTCTTTTCTCTTTTTCCTAAAGTCCAGCAAACTCAGCTGCTGAGCCACATTAATTGCATTTTTATTATTTTTTTCCATAGTTAAAATGGCTAATGCTGCAAGAGTCACTGCCTACAAGCACAATAGCCAGCCAGTAAAAATTACTAGGACTTTTAATCGTTCAGTAATATCCAAATCACATAAAATGGAACCAATTTGGTCCCCTCAAAACAGACGGTTTTGATTTGCAGTATTTATTTTGCATTTTCAGTAAGGGAAAAGAAGAGAGAGGAGAAAAGACACAATTTCACACCAAAGGATTCCATTCAAAGGTCAAAGTGCCCTTGACGTACATTAAAACCCACAACACTACCTGAGTTACAACATAAATCGACCCCAACAGCAGCACTTCTTTGATTGCCTTCTTACCACACAGACTCCTTGGAGGTCAAAGCTACTTTCACTGCCTCAGCCCTCCACCGGTGCCCGCTCTGATGGATGTCACATCATGCCCGGCCATTCAACACATCCATCCAGCTCTGGAGCAAGCTGGAGACCATGTGTTACCCAGCTCTTGCAACAGCAGCACCTCCCAGCTCTTTCCCTGCAGCTTTCTGGAAGCTACAGACCAGATGCCAGTTTCTGGAGGCCACCTGAAGGACACTCATGGTACCCTCCAGAGACACACAGTGCTAAGCACCTGGACACGCAGAAGCCAAGATGAAGGTGACAAAAGTGGTCAGGAGCCAGGAGAACGGCAGAGCCTACAGCACCCCAGTTGGACATCCCGATCTCATAGCAACAAGCTGGGTCTTTTGGCTGCTTTGTCTCCATTCCCATCATCCACACAGGGTCTCAAACTAAAGCAGATTCTTAGACTGATAGGTCTCAGGTCACTTAGGACTTCCAGAGCAAAAAATAAACAAAAATCAATGTCTTGAGCCATTATCACCATGTCTGTAATTCATCTAAGCCTCAGCAATAGGAAATGGTGTGTAAACAGCAAAACACAGGCTGTCAAAGCTTGCCAGAAGGGACAAGTCACACCACACCTTTTGTACCCAGTACCACCATGAGCCACCTGCATGTGGTCCAGAAGTCAGCAAGCACTTCTGCCTCACTGGTTTACTTCACTGACAGGAAAGCGGCATCTGCACCAGGTATTAGCACTGTGACGTACTCTCCTCTAAAAAACCTAAGCCTCTCATAGCCAGCCTGTTATGGAGCAAGGTTTTTCACAAACTTCGATGAATTCGGTTCTGAATCTCACCACTGATTTCAGAGAAAGTGTAGAACATGTTTTTAAGTGCAATACAATGCTGGTACAATTGCTCTACAACACAAGGAGTACCTCCTCAGAACTTCAGCCACCTTAAAGTTAACCTAACCTAGAACCTCTTGGTGCCTACCTCTATCTCTCCAACCGAGGTCTGCACAGTCATCCTGCACCATCCACAGACCTGCCCCAGACAGTTTCATTCAAACAGTGCTCAGCACAGGGCATGTCTCAAAGGCTGAAGGTGCTTGTTTGTCTTCATGATCTCACCCAACAAAGGACAAGCCCAGGCTTGTGGACAGGGCAGACAGGTTGGCAGTGGTTTTATTCCCACACCAAGAAGTCCCCTTTGCTACCAAATAAAAGTATGAAAAGAGGCAATTTATAAAAGCAGCAATTCTAAGGGAGAAGCAACTTCCACTTTGGAAAGCTGGCAAACACATGTGGGACAGATTAAAGGGAGACTGGTTTTGCAGAGAACAAAAAACTGATCTCCCTGCATGGCTGTGGAGTAACTATTCCCATTTGGACTTGGGATATTCATCACATCAGTAATATGTGCATCAGCCAGCATTACACAATGTAAAGTTCAGAGAGCCGGGAACTCGTGCGCATCAGATATCAATACACCTCTACACGTCTCTTTGTCTTGGGAGATTTTAAAACCAGTAGGACCAAGATACACACCAAATACCAAGTAAATCCACACGGAACATATGTCATGCAACGTAATCATATTGAACTTGATAGAAACTCACAGACAGAAAAACATGTGCAGCACACACAGAGGACAGAACCAAAACACCTTCTACAATATTTACCAGACTAAAGATCTACCCTTTCGGCTAAAATCTCTCTCCACCACATAAGTGTACGAACTTCAGCAGTAGTGTTGCCAAGATACAAGGAGAAAAATCTGAAGATATTAAGGTAACACACTATTTAAAGGCAAATAGTATAGCAGAGCTGAGCTGGGGATCTGACAAATTGCCACTGCACGTTCTGCTGCTACAGCAAAACAAACCCCTACCTGCATTAGCCATTTCTCATTACTTACAAAGTGGATTTTCATATCCATTTTACAACAAACGAGTTTAGAGGACTGTGATGCTCTGAAATGGTCTTCACCCATGGCTGGCACAGAGTCAAAACGACAGCAAACTGACTATACAAAAACTGCATATACAGCTGGCAATTTGTGGCACACACGGAGCTAAACTCCTATGAGAACATAGACGCTGAGCTGATAAATCATAAGGATGATGTACAAGAACACAGGGAAACACTGGAAGCAATTTGCCCTTGCAGAACCAAGGTGACGTTGCCTCAGCAAAGCACTGCAGCTTGAGTGAAGGAAAACGGAGAGTTAAACATTCCCACATTTCAGCCCACAACTTCCTAACTCCATTACCTTTTTATTAATTGCATTTGAGACTTCACTGAACTTGAGCTCAGGCTATTTTTAAAACCTATCCGACTCAACTTATTGTTGCTCAGAACAAAGATTAAACTTCTAATTTAGCTGCAGATAATTACGAGGCTGCAGGTCAGCCCCCCCGTGTAATGTGGTAGGGTCTTCCAGTCAAACTGATAGGAACTGTCCTTAAAAATAACAAATAGTAGCAGAGATGGTGAGGGAAACAGGGGCTATCTTACTGAGTGAAGAGTCATCCTGCCTTCCTCCCAGCTCAAGAGTTACCTGGTTTCACAACTTTGTAAGTGGGGAGAGATACTGTGGAGTATTCCCCCTCTGTACTGACAGCAGGGCTCTCGCCAAAGAGCATTCCTTATACAGCAATGGCTCTTTCCTGAAGCTTCCACTTTGGACAACAACCACTCCCTCCAGTTCTCAGTGTTCCCATCCAGTCCCTGATATTTCTCTATTGATCTCAGTGTTGTAATTCAATCTTTCAATTACTCAGCCCCTTGATGTCTTTCTGCTGACAGGGTTTTTTTTGCCTTTCCCTAGTGATCAGTTGACTCCCAAGCTCCTAATCCTTTACCTTTATTTTATAAACCACGCAATCATTCAGCTTGGAAAAGACCTTTAAGATCACCAAGTTAACCCAGCACTGCCAAGTCCATCACTAAATAATGCCCCCAAGCACCACATCCACACTTCTGTTAAACACCTCCATGGATGGTGACTCCAGTACCTCCCCGAGCTTTGCATTCCCTCACCCCAGCATAGGCCCCAGATATTTAATAAGAAAGGACTTACTTTCTCACCCAAAAAGCAGGAAAAAAAAGATGCCAGGAAAAAGAAGGATAAGGGTGTCTTTTGTCCTATTGATATGTGGCATAATTCCATTAATGTTAATCTTAAAGAGCAGGGCCAGCAGAGACTACTTGAATCACATTTATCCAAAGAACTTGTCCTTATAGTTTAAACTCTTTCTTCTTCAACTCAAGGCCATTGTGCCTCCAGCCACCACCTATGGGAATACCAAAAATCCCCACCTTCATCACACTGTTACCATCAGGAGTTTAAAAGAATATTTATGCAACAATCACAATCCTCAGTCATTATCTGCCCAAAGAGACAGTTTCAGTTCTTCAACAGCTACTGAAGTCAGTGGGGGTCGCAGCTACCCCACCTCCCAGAAAGGTATCAGGCTTTTAAAAGTAATTTTGAAGTATTTTAGAAGTATTCAGGTGCCTAAACAATAGTAACATAGGTTTCAAAAATTACCCAAGAGGTTCCTTTTGTGGAATGCGCATCCTGCTGTTTTCAGTTTAGGTTGCTGTTTTTTCAGGTCTGGTCGCTGAGGGTTTTCATCAAGAGCTTCAGTCCCTCTGCCAAGGTTATCTCAAAATTTGATCTTAGGTCAATTTACTGTTTCCTCTAAACACACAGTGAAAATAATAAGCGCATCACTTCGTATGATATCCCTCTGTCACACAAAACCTAATGCCACTCCACCCGCAGACAGCTCCATTTAGTTACTCCCTTCCTTTCCCTGCTGGTGTAAATCTGCAGACTTGCATGTGCAAACAGAGACCAGGACAAACATCTAAGCATCTAAGCAGACAATAAACACGAAAAGGGCTACCAAGATTTGCTGACAGCACTGAACAAACACCTGATGTTATGATGCTGCTGAGGTAAGGCATGAAGATCAAATTCTTTTTGAAATATGAAAGGATAGAGACAAGGCAGAACAAACCAGCTTGAAATCTCAGACAATTTAAGTAAACAGGCTAATCAGGCTGGCTAAAGGCAAGCGAGAAGAGAATGATTTGGGGAGGAAAACCACCATGCAAGCCAGTCATTCTGGGGTCCAGCTCAAAGCTTCTGCTGTCACAGAGCCAAGCTATTTCTATTTTCAGTGGGCTGTGCCTAGCGATGGGTATCACACAACAGTTATTAAAGCAAATTCCTGCATTCAGATGCAGGCACAGAGCTACACTGTCAGTGCACACAGACACACAACTGAGACCACAGGCTCCTCAAAACCTTCCTGTTACTTGCACATTTTGTTTGTGCAACAGTAGTGCCTCTGTTTGAAAGCCCACATCAGCTGTTAAGCTTTACCCCATCTACTCTCATACTGCCTGTCCAACATGTAAAACTGCCGTAGCCAGCATCTGCCTGAAGCACACAAACACGGTGGGACAACTGCTAAAAAATTATTTACACTCATTGGATGGACTCCTCTGACACAGAATTTGGAGCTCATTAAACAGATCCTTGACAAATGTTTGTCAGCATTTCTCATTTGTAATTAGTTATATTGGGCTTTACCTGACAATAATTTAGCATGGTCTCAAAACAGCCTAATGCCTGCGTGCTGAACAGGAATTAGCAAATGCACAGTGAGAAATTGTGCCAGTTTTATGAAACAAGAATCCTCATTTAAACACAAGTCCCCCCCACTTCCCACCCCACAACCACTTCTATTTGTGCTTTATAAATACCTGTCCCCCATTTTCAGGCTTGTCAGACAAACTGCCCGAGTTGAAGCTAAACAAACATTCGCAGAAAAAACTCATTACCTTACTCAGTGCACAGAAAACCTGAAACCAACTGCTTACTCCATAGGGATGGTCAGAGCTGACTCAGGAAACACAAAGTACTTCCCAGGCTTTAAGCTACCGTAACATTCAGGTCAGATTTCATTTCTCATCACAGTAAACCATCTTCACCACAGCACATCAACAGCCACGTCACATCAGTCTCCTGCCCAGAGTCCTGTGCACCAGGGGTTAGAAGGAGACAAACACCTTCAACCAAAGCTCACCTCGCTGAGGAGCTCCACACAATCCTCCCTGCCAGCAGTGCCAGAGCACATCATGTAGAAAGTCACTCCAACAGATTGATTTATCACATCTTGAGAAATGCCCTTTCCCTGTCAAACCACTGTCTAAAATGCCCACTCAGGTTGGGAGAACCTCATGCTGTTATTGTTGGTAACAAACACAGCAGCGGTGCAGCACCAGGCTACACCAAGCTGGGGAACGTACTCAGCTTGACAAGACAGTGATCACACTAACACAGGTACTGAGTGTCTGTGCCTTTCTCAGGCACAGGAAGATGTGCCTAAGGAATCTAGCTTTTACAGGCTGGAAGATTTTGGGAGGTCAAGGAAGTGATGTGTGAGTAACCACTCTGGAGTAAACCGCAGAGGTTGCTGCTATTAGTCCCTGCAAGGTTACTCATGGGAGGATCTGGTGGATCAGATCAAACCCTAGGAACACACCTCAGCTGTTTAACTACAGAACAAGTGGTGGTTTCTAAAGGTCAAAGCTCCAAGATGCTCCCCAGTGTAGGGGCCAGGCCTGCACTGCACATCACCACACCAGAGTCTAGCAAGGCCAGGTGAGGATCAGTCCGGCCACAATTCCAGTGACACAGGATTACAGGATTTGCTTGACTGTCACTACAAGGGAAAGAAAAACTCCATCATGAGAACACACTGTCTTAGTTCAACCCCCTCTTCCCCTCTATTCCCCATGCAAACATTACAGAGATCAAGGTCCAGGGTGCCATAAACCCAGAGACAGATAACCAGAAGCAGATGGCCTCGATTTCTACACCAAACAATATTACACTTGAGAAGCATGAGAAGGCTCCTGACACCTGGACAGAAAAGCAGCTCCAGGAGTGGGAGCTGGTTAAAAAGATGATAGTTTTGTTTCAAGGGATGGGAACTTTTATCAGCATACCCATAACAGACATGGACAACTCCTACTGAGGCTACAGTGGCCATGGGACATGTGCTCCTCTTGTGCACTCCTTGCCACTTACGAGCTTCACACAACCTGGTATTCTGCACAATTTGGGCTTTTTCAGTCACCCCAACGAAAAGCATTTAGTAAAAGACAGGTAAAATGAAGTTGTATTCAAATTCTTGTTTGCAAATTTATAGAGAGCATTCATAAGAAGATCATGGGGTGACACCTCGCATAGACCCAACTCACACACCTACTGCTGTAAAGATGTCCCCACAAGCAGAGAGTTCAGCCTTGTCCCTCTGCAGTGGCCATCTCATCCTGTGCAAGCCATCACCCAACAGCTTCCCCTCTTCTGGACCATGGGTTTACATTTTGCAGCAGTAAATGCATCCTGCACTTTGGCTCTGCTTTTCACATTAAGCACACAAAACACCCTCTGTCTCTGCACAGTTTCAGCTGTGCTATGCCTGAGAAAAGGCTGAAGTTCAAGCACAAAGCCAGGGCTGGGGCACTTTCACAGGCTGGGCACAAGTGTCTTCTGGAAGCTGGGGAGAAACCCCCATGGCCTCCAACGGTACAGGGTCAGACCCAGAGCAAGAGATGTATAAATACCAGGTCACCTCTCCATGGCACTCAAGGCTTCTTGTCTCAAGCACATTAACACCTAAACATCTCACCAAGTCTGAGATATCTCACTCCACCAGCCACTCACAACCTCCTCACCAACACTAAAATCCCAATAAGAACTTCAAGCTGCTACACACAACGTACACAGTCATTCCTGCCACACTGGGCTTGTGCCTTAGACACCTTCATCTCCCTCTGATCCTCAGAAACAAGTTTCTCAACATACACACCAAGCTGCAGGATAAAGCACCTAACAACGATTTTGTGACATTACTTCTCAACGCAGCATGAAATCGTTAGGTCAAAATGTGCCACCTATCACATGAACATTAAAAGTATGTCAAGTCTCAGTGTGTGAGCTATTGTTTTATCTGAATGTGATATTAGCTGGCAGAACTGGGTAATGTTTCTGCGCTCCTTTTTAGCGATACAGGATTACACGGGATGCAAGTAGTAGCCATTCTTGGCTTTGAAAAAGGAGCACAGCAATTATTTTCAGTTCAACTGGAAAATAAACAAATAAGAAGCAAAACAGAATAAAGACATTTTCCAAAGCGCCCTACCAAGTTCTGACCATAAAACTTGCTCTTCACTTCCCCTCCAAAAAGCATGATGGACAAATTCTCGAGTCCAATTTCCCATGAAAACCCCTACTGACACAAAACTGGGGCTTTGTTTGAGCAAGAACAGAATTTTACCTGAAACAGAAGCATGCAAATCTCACTCTTGCAGACAGACACGTAGCCACACTCCTCCTCTCTCTGGTTGGAGTAGAACACTGGTGTATGGGCTCCCCAGGTGAGAAATGGTGGTAAAATCGTCATTACCTCAGCATTTGCTCATTACTACTCACACAAGTCTAACACCAACCATGTGGAGGTTTGCTGGAGTGAACAAATCCCCCCTCCAATTACACCAGAGGAAGTTCACCTGGAGATATTAGCCTGGATGGATACAGGTGTAAGCAAGGACGAAATCTGGCTCCAAATTACACACAAAAAGAAAGAAACAAAACCCAAAAAAACCCTGAAAACGCCACTAAGTATTCCTGGCTAAACATATAAACAGCTTAAGAGCTCCACGGATTTATGCTCTTTTTTTGTTAAACCATCAGCTTCATCTGCACATTTATTTTGACAGTTCATCATCGTTCCAGTTGTGACTCCAGCACACGTAAACCCAAATAAATCTGCTTTTCACCACGGCAAAACTTCTCCGGAGCAGAAGTTACAAGCAACAAAGCCCTGCAAGCCAACGGGCCACAGCTCCCCTAGCACGGCCGCATCCCCACGGTCGCGGGTGGGTTGGGGGTACACGACGGTTCTAGCATCCCCATACACACATCGTCGGGGGCTTCCCGGCCCCGGTTGACCCGCACCCCTGCCCTTAGCGTTTGTGGGGTGCTGGTGCCCCCCCATTCACCCCATGTATCCCAATCCCTAGAGCAAGGGTGGGATCCTGTCCAAAGCCTGCGACTACATCCAGGAGCTGCGGCAGAGCAACCACCGCCTCTCCGAGGAGCTGCAGGGCCTCGACCATGTCCTAGGAAAAGAAACTGGGTTTTTGTAAGGCACCGGGCTGGAAAGAGCGCTATATTA
>JANHGB010068050.1:0-10340 GCA_026283785.1 Coracopsis vasa
TCTGGGAAGTCTTGTATTGACAGCAGCTTGCCTTTAGAGTAGGTTTGGTTTAGTGAAATTCCTGTGTTTATGTTCTATGCATTACAAAAATTGGTCTTTTGCATTCATCACATTTTAGCTGTATTAAAAGCATAAAATCCTGTTATGTTAAAATAACTGGTTAGATCTAACACCATCCACTTAGAAACAAAGGAGTTTCTAGCAAACCAACAAGGACAAGCCAGCTGAAAGGTTTCTTAGCAGCAGACAAAATTAGGTTTTTACAGCGTAGCTGTTGCGTTACTGTAGGTCTGAAGCCAATTATGGTGTTTTTCACTACCTGGCTATACTTTGTACTGGTGCTGGGGATTGGCTGGTACTGACACTTGGCAGCTGCTAGGTAATGTTAATTTTTTTTTTCACTCTATTTGAAATCATTTTGTCCATCTGCTAATTCAATAAGCTCAAAGAGTTGTGGGGTTTTCCAAGCTAATACCCCAAACATAACGCTGTATCCCTTTTATTTTCAAATAGATAAATAATTCAAGTTTTTTAGTACTCAGGACTTCCAAGGCATCTTGTTTGAAACTTTGTTGGCTTCTTAGTCCTGGGGATATGATGCTAATTTCTCAGCAGCTGTTACAGCTTTTCTGCTTCTATCCTATTTTGGAACAAGGTTGTGTTAAGAAGGAAAAAAGAGTGAAAGCAGTTACTAATCACTAAATTCTGTTTGTAACAACATTTTAACTGTTTCTGTGCTATTAAAATTTTTGAAGAAATCTTGCATTGATTCTTATGCTAAATAGGCTACCCTTAAAAGGTTTTTAGTATAGCCTTTGCCTTAGTATTATGTTTTAGTGAATTAACTCATGATTTTATTAGTGCTTTTGGATAAAACAAAATATTGTAACAAATCTTGCAGACAGTGATATATTCAGGTCTTTAATGTATGTTTTAGTAACATCAGGATATTTTCCATTTCTGTTTTTAGTACTAATTCAGTTCTTCAGTGTATAGTTTATGCTTCAAATCTTTCCATTTATCTTTCCATTTATCTTTCCAGTCCTTCCACATGCTGATTGCACTGATTCTCAGTGGTTCTTCCAGGACATGTTGGTTATTCCCTTGGTAACACATTGTTTAATCCTTGACTAGTCTTGCTGTACTAAATCGAGGAGATTTTAGAGTCATGAATCTGAATGCTGATGTAATCCCCAGACAGTTCCATTTATATTAGGAGTGTGCACATTGCTAATGTTGGCTCTTTCTATCGAGGCTGGGATAATTTGCACATGTTCCTCATTTAGCTTCACAAATAAGCTTTAACAGACTGGAAAATAATAGGGGACATTATTTGTGTGACTGATTTTTGGGGACATCACAGTGCTGAAACTGGACTGACTGTGGGAGGCATGATCTAGTAGTGCAAGCTGAAAATTAGAGGTGGACAGATCTGCTTTTTTGCCACATTTATGTTACAACCTTAGTGAAAAAAACTTTTAAAGCTTAATTTAAACATTTTTTTTTATTTCTCAAAAAAATGCTCTAGTAGTGAAGTATTTAAAAGGCAAAAGTGTGTATGTATAAAAGCTTGTAACATCCTTCAACTGTTCTTCAGTGCTTCTTCAGAAAAGTTTTCTAATATACAAATTGTAGTCAGTAGTATGTATATATTGCAGTGCCTCGGTTGTCTTATCTAAAGTCCCAGTAAACTTTTATTCTTACTTTTTCTCTGATGTTATTGACTTTTCAGTCCCAGTTGCATCTAGTAAATTCTTAGTACTAAAGCAGCACAAAAACCATTTCATTTTTTAAAAAGATTGCATGGCTCTATTTTTTAAAATCCTAAATATTCCTGTAATTATTTTTCTGTCTGCAATTCATGGCAACAAGTTGCCATATAAAACATTATCAAAACCTATCCTGAGCTTTGCTGCTTTATCTTGTTAACCAGTCTTGTTCAATAGCTGTCATTGTTACATGGAGATTCACATCAGACTTAGATTGATCTCTGTACTTAAACAATTAACTAGCAGCTAGGTTTTTCCTTCTAAATGGAATATATCAGACCACCAAGACAGTTCCAAGTGTTATTCAAAAAGTCATCAATTTATTCACCAAAACAATAACTTGATGCAAGAGTAATTTCTGCTAGCTGTCTTCTCTATAATGACTTATTAGACAAACCAAAATGTATTTGATTTAACAGCATTCTGAAGGCCAGATGTATTCTCCTGTCCCGTTATGAAAAACAATGCAATTACTCTTGAATGAAGATTCTCCACTTGGGAGGGCATGCTCATAATGCCACCCTTCCTTTGAAATTCAATGACTGGCTGGAAGTTTTGAAAGGAAATGCATTTGGCAAGACCCTCTCTAAGCCATTGTGCCCACTCTTTTGGCCAGGCTTACACAGACTTCTTGTTTCAGGGCACCAAAGTGTTGTACCTCTGTCACTGCAACAATTCCACAACTCTGAGATAACAAATAAGAGCTAAACTCTTATTACAGTACAGGTCTACAGAAGTTCTACAAATTTAAATAGATGCATCTATTTCTAGTATATCTAGCTGGACAGAAATCCTTCTGCATGCCCTTTGCAATTCCTTGAGGGGACATACTTCTAGTACTGATGTATAGAAGTGCTCACTAATGTTCATTGTATAATGTATCTCTAAGTAGTCTGTAAGTAGCTTATATAAATACTTGATTAAATAATGCTCATCCTTAATAATCACTGATGTGAAAACAGTCTGTAATATTCTCTAATCTCTTGAATTATAATTAAGACATTTTAAAATAATTGCATGTAAACTCACTTATCGGTGTGTCAGGTCCTGCTGATACAAATTTTAGATGCTTCAGTATTATCATGTGAAAGGCTGCTTCCACACCTACAGTCATCTGTGTGTAAATAAATAATGTATACATATTTATCAGAGGTAAGAATTCTAAATTTACCTAAAAATCATAGAAAAGCTTAAGTTGAAAAGAACTTCTGGAGCTCATCTAATCTATCCTCAGTGTAAGAAAATATCAGTGCGAACATATAATATTCTCTGCACTGAGTAAGGAAAGTTGCTTTTTTCTCTAACAAAGTAGAACTAAGTTTTTGTATACTTCAGCAGAGGGTCAGAAGGTCTGAAAGTTTTGATATGCATTTGAGTTTTAGCGTAAATACATTTGTGACTCTTGCATGACTTCAATTTCTATGAACAGTCATGCAGCGAATTTGCTGCAGTGAATATTCATCGAAAACATGTGTCAGTCTCCAATTCTAATATTCTGCATTATGAATATTTGAACTGGAGGCAAGATACAGATCCCATTGTAGTTACACAGAAAGACACCCACTGACTTCAGTAGACTTTCTTTTATTGGTTTCTGGCAGTATTAACTTAATTCTCCAGTCAGGGAAAATAAGTTTGGCTTGTTTTCTTTTCCTTTTTTTCTTTTTTTCTTACTTTTTTTAACTGGCTAATCATAACTGTTTCAGAAATCTGTAACATTTTTTGAAAGCATTTTGATATTTCATTGAACTTGGAATCGAAAGGCGTATTCCCTCGCATACAGGAAAACCAGTGAAGTAATAATATTCTTAATACTTCACTTAGAGTCCAGACTCACATTCGCAGCTACAATTTCTTTTAGAATTATTTCTGTATGCAGAGGCTTGAGATCTGTTTTCTAGAGCCACAATGGTCTTTTCTTTCTAATAGGTATTGTAAAGGTTCTTAGACTTTTCCTTTTACATTAATGTTTTTTAATTGCAGATAATTTCCAGGAGTAAAGCTGCTTTAATTTCCTTGCCTTTTTCTGATTCTTCTTCAAATATGCTCAGATAATGTTATTGTACTGATTTTCACTGAAATTAAAAGTCTGAACTCTGACTGATACGGATCTCTTCAATGAGACATTGAGAATAATAGCTCACTGTCAACTAGGAAGGAAGGAATCCGCTGTCCTCCAAAATGATGACTTCAGTCAGTCATCTGGACTAATTATTATAGCTCTTCTTTCAGTACTGCTGCTTCCAGCTGCACAGAGGGACTTCTCTGCAGTATCCTCTCATGTGGACCAGGTGATGGGGCAAAGTTCTTTCAATCAGTAGCATTGTATACTTACCAATTCTCTACAAAAGTGAGAAATTTCTTAAGCATTGCAGGAAAACAGTGTCCAGTTTGGTTTATTTTTTTTCAGTACTTGTCAAATTAACCAATGGTGATTTTCTAGGTTAGCTTTTATGCTAGTGTAGGGACAGATTAGGAGGGTATAAAACTATACAAACAGCAATTAATTGTCATAATATAAAGAAGCTGTCACCAATGCTGCCTCGTTACCTTGCAGTACGTCTTCTTTGTTTAGTACAATATCTACTTCCCAGCTGTTGCCAGGTGTAAAATTGCTATGTCCATTATTTTCCATGTGGGATGAAACGATTTTCCTTTCAGGACTCATTATAACATATAGAATCATAGAATCATAGAATCAACTATGTTGGAAAAGACCTATAAGATCATCAAGTCCAACTTGATGATCATCAAGTCCAACTGCCAAGATCACCACTAAATCATATCACTGAAGGCCTCATCTACATGGTTTCTGAATACTTCCAGGGATGGTGATTCCATCACTTCCCTGGGCAGCCAGTTCCAATACCTGATCACCCTCTCACTGAAGAAATTTTTCCTAATATCCAGTCTAAATGCCCCTGGCACAGCTTGAGGCCGTTACCTCTGGTCCTATCACTTGTTACTTGAGAGAAGAGACTGACCCCCACCTCACTACAACCTCCTTTCAGGTATTCGTAGAGAGTGATAAGGTCCCGGTGGAGCCTTCTTCTCCAGACTAAACTACCCCAGTTCCCTCAGCCATACGTAGAAATATGATGGAAAACTAGATAGATATGAAATGAATATTCTCAGAACTCACTGGATATTTTTTTTCTTTTTCCTGTCTTTCCATAACTGAGTAGAAAAAAGAATCCTGAAAAAATAATATTGTTAGAAGCTTTCTACAGAAGTCAGGAAATAGTTTGAGTTTCCAGTTAGCACGACTGAATCTTTTTTTAATGAAAAAACTACTTTTTTTTTGTGATAAATAATTATAGAAAATGTTTTACTCTCACCATTGCCAGCTGCCACACAGAGATTTGCATTCAGCTGCACTAATGTTAAAAGGATTTCTGGAGCAATTCCACCCACAAATGGAACATTAGCAAACACTTATGTCCAGAGGGGTAAAAGTTCATAATTGGGAACAGCTAAGGCAGGATGGGGCCTTTGATGGGTTCATTATTCTGGTGTTTTAGGTATATCAACATTTGTGGGCATCTTGCATTGTGCTAGCTGATTTGAATAGTTCAAAACTTTCTTAGGACAAATGCTTCATGTTTGGAGTGGAAAGCTGCCCTTTTCACACCAAACAGTTTTCATATTCCTTCCTAAGCAGATGAGGAGAGAAAAACTCTTCTCTCTTTCCAATGCACACATTTATAAAGAGTAATGCTTTCATTTGGACTGTAAATGAAGGAGAAATGGGTTTAAAAGCTTCCTGGGCTGGCTTGAACAGAAAAGCAGACCTCTTCATTGATTACTAAGCGCTTAAATAAACTCATATGTTTTTTAATGCACTCATCTAATAGTTTACATTGTAAGAACAGAATCCTGAAAGCATATTTTACCTTGCTAAATCCCTGAGAATGGGATTTTTATAATGGTTTTTGCCCATTAACTTTTATCTGATTCCACTATAAAAAAAACCTCAAAAAACTGAGGCTTTCTACTCATCTACTCTATACATTGGTTTTTCAAATATTTTTAGTAACTAGAAATGAAGTTTCAAAATCATAAAGAAAAGATTATCTGAAGTTCTTCCTGAACTTTATTAAACTACATAAATTAACATTATTGGGACTTTTGCATAAGGACACCGGCTCCACAATCTGGATCTGTTTACTTTTTTTATCTGCCAAAAGCTGTAAGTCATCATGCAGTTAATAATTAAGCAAACGTATAGCACACAAACCTCTAAAATGATATAATATTCTAAAGCTGGTGTTGTTGACCAGCCTTCTCCATGTACTATTTATGTTTTAGTCAGCTTGACCAATGTTTCCAGAGATTCTGAGAGGAGATGGGGCTTCTATAGCCTAGATTTATTTACAGTTATTGTAACCAGTGCTCTCTATCTTATTTTATAGAAATATGGTACGTGGAAGTTCCATAAATGTTCTAATTATAAAATATTTATCTACAAACCAAAGTCAAAACACATGAAGTTACTGTTTTGAAGAGCATAGCTCTTAAAATGTAATCTGAGAGAGATGTGGACTGTGACGTTACAGAAGATTTTTTACAAATATTCAGTGGTAATGTGTAAAGACAGAATTACAGGAAAAGGGTCCTTTTTAGCCAGGCTTGAATGCTAGGCTGAAGCCTTACAGGTTCTGATCTAATCACTTGGATTTTGGGGGATCCTTTCTAGTTTGCATATCGAACTGAATCCCTCTGAAGCTCAGGTTTCTCTCTAGTTATTTGACAACCTGTAGGAAGAAATGTGAAATATCTGTAGTGTTGCATGATGAGCCAGGCACCAAATTACTACCCTAGATATGACTGCTGTCTAATTGTTTTGATTATTTTTGTTTCCCCTGTCCTTGCACCAGCAATACCGGCATATGCCAGGAAGGGGCAAAGCCAACCATTGTTTGGCAAAGCCAGCTTCCATACTTCCTACCTGTTACAGGGACTTAAATTGAGCACAGGCCATGCTGAGCAAAGGAGTAGTTTTCTTCTGATTCATGCTCCCCTTCCATTTTAGTGTCATAAAGGCAATCTTCTCATATGACATTCAGTAAACCTTTGTCTAGCATTAGAAAATACAATTTTGTTTCCATTCATAATGAGTGTCTGGGAAACACAAACAATGAAACTCAGTTTTTATCATGGTAATCTTGGGAAGGTAGATTCACTACTGTTCTTGCAATAATATTTCAGACAAGGTAACCCTGAAACTTTCCTATAAAATGCAACAAGCTAATTTCATCAATCAGAAAGTGCATAAGAGAAAGAGACCCTAGAGAAGACACATGAGACAAATCCTTGTAGGGCTTCTCTTTTGCTTAACTCCAAGGGAGCAACTCTTTGCATTAAGGGGACTTATCCAAAGACTGGTCAGCTTCAGGTGTGCTGTAATTATGGGCACAAAGAAGTTGATGCAGCAAGCTGGACTCAAACACATGGAGACGAGGTCAGATCATGCTCCTTGTGTCAAAAGGTGGTGACCATGGTGACCATGGTGGCCTATCTGCCGCTGAAGCCATTCTTATATGCTGGGACATACAGCCAGCCACATAGACTAGTTTTCAGACTTTCTTTTATTTAGCTGTATTCTGTGTTCAGTCTCCGGGACCAATAAAGTGGAAGCTGCTCAGATCTTCAGGCAGAATGGCATGTAGTTCTGATCATGATCAAAATCATTACAATGTTTTGGAAAATTACATAAATTTAATGCTTTTTGAAAGGGCTTAAAGATTAAACCCTGCACCAGACCAGACTACTACAAAAATATAATACCCTGCTTCATTATAATGGCCAGACGTGGGACATTTATTATTAGGTGACCCAGCATATGATAGTTTTCTACTTGTTATATCCAAGTATGATTTTTCACTTTTTTACCTTCTCTCTCATGCTGCTTTGGACACAATTTCAACTGTTTCCAGCTGCAATTCATAACCCGTGCACATAGAATACTATGTTTAATTTCAAACGATCAGTTTTTCTTTGGCTTTAGAGTGTTTGGATTAAATCTGAATTTAAGGTTCAACCTCAAACCCAACCTTTTTATACTTCCTTGATTAGTTTAGTCTATGTTCTTGCTTCTATGTTTAGTCTATGTTCTTGTTCAGGAGTTTAATTCAGGTGTCTGCTCTTACCCAAGTGTAAGTAAGTTCAGTTCAGCAGTTTTAGCTCTTCCTTCCTTACTCCCTTGAGTCTGCATTTATATTCAAAAGCTGTTTTAGGAAGAGAATTCTATGAAGCTTTTCTCTCAGTCCAAGGGTAAATGAGCCTGAAAATAAATCTTTCAGCAGGTATAGGAAGTTCTGTTATTGGGTTTGACTCCCTACAAATGACAGTGTTGTTTTGCTATGCATGTGTTTAATAATGCTTCTGCAGTGAGAATTTTTATTATTAAAATACAAAGCTTTCTGAGTTTTGAAGAGACTTCAGTTTTACCAATTCTAATAAAATGCTCTTCTGAATAAATGGAAGTAAACAGTTTTGTCTTTGCAATATAAAATATGGAGACATGCAGAAAATCCTGATCATGTTACTTAATTAAAGAATGTCATATATTCAGCTGTTTGACTTCCTGTATGTGTCACTGCACACTCATTTGATGTGTATTTTATTTATGATTCCTGTTTAGGTTCAACAACACTTACAGGGAAGTAGGTACTCAGGAAGGAGAGGAGGTTTTCATACAAATTTCTTACCAAATGAAATATTCTGCTGTATAAGGGGAGATTGAGGCAGCTGGATTTCTTTAACACAGAGAAGAGAAGGCTAAGGTATAATCTAGTTTTTGCCTTCAACTACCTAAAAGAGATTAGAGCACAGACCCAGGATCCTTTCTTGCAGCAAAAGTGTGAGAGGCAACAGTCACAAGCTGCAGCAAGGGAAATTCCAAGCAGATATTTGAAAGAAAAAAAAATAAATAATCACCATTTGGGTGCTTAGGCATTGGAACTGGTTGCATATAGGGATTTTGGAATCTGCATTCTTAGAGATTGTCCTGGGTTCAGGAGTAGCAGTCATTTTTCTTCGTCTTAGTAGCTGGTGCAGTGCTGTGGTTTTGACTTTCAACCTGGGAACAACGCTGATAACACCGATGTTTTCAGTTGTTGCTAAGTAATGTTTACTCTGACCAAGGACTTTCTGAGTCTCATGATCTGCCATGGGGGAGGGAAAGCCAGGAGGAAGCAGAGACAGGACACCTGACCCAAACTAGCCAAAGGGGTATTCCATACCACAGCACGTCATGCCCAGTATATAAACTTGGAGGAGTTACCCGGAAGGGCTACATCGCTGCTCGTGTCGGGCTGGGTATCGGTCGGCAGGTGATGAGCAGTTGTATTTTCTTCCCTTGTTATTTCCCTTATCATTATTATTATTGGTGGTAGCAGTAGTGGTTTTGTGTTATACTTTAGTTACTGGGCTGTTCTTGTCTCAAACCGCTGGAGTTTCATTCCTTCGATTCTCCTTCCCATCCCTCTGGGAGTGCAGCAAGGAAGAAGGGGGGAAGTGAGTGAGTGGCTGTGTGGTTCTGAGTTACCTGCTGGGCTTAAACCACGACAGGTAGGAGTGAGTAGGGAAAACCGTATCACTGAAGAAAAATCTCTTAGATCAAGAAGGTGGTTTCTGTGAGAAGTGGAAACTTATTCCCAGCTAATAAGCCAAGCAATAACAAGTAAAGTGAATACGAACTTAGTTCATGTATCTTCCTAAAACTGGAAAGATTTGATTCCATTTCCAGATAAGTCAAGAGATATGTATAGAGTCAGAGAAGGACAGGTCATCAAGCCAGCACATATCTGAAGTGGCATAGCTGCACATTGGCATTAGTCTTGGTGCAGCTGTACTGCTCCAAGGTGCAGTGCTGTTTCCAGTGTCTCAATGCACTCTGCCTAATTCCATACAAGCATGCACACGATGACTATAACTCTGCCACCAGATAGGATATTACATTTTTGGTAGCTTACGTGACTGTTAGTTTGATTATTTTGTAAGCTGCTAGGCACTGTCTGTCTTTTATTGTTCTGATGCTGTTTTGATCATGTTTATTTCCATGAGCTGCTTTATGGGCTCTTTATTATTATTATTATTATTATTATTATTGTGATTATGAATGAACAATCCTTTTTCTTTTATAGCTTTTCTGGGAGAAGAGGCTACAAGGACTCAGCGCCTCGGATGTCAGTGAACAAATCATAAAATCCATGGAGCTACCTAAAGGTCTTCAAGGTATTGTGTTCACCTACTGCAGTTGCTTCAGATCCATGTTTGTGCTAAAAAAGGACAGAGTTTTTGGTGCTCTTAAGTTTTCAGTTTACAGTCAGATTAAGTATACTTGAAATTGTAAATGTTCTTGCTGGCAAAATGCCTGAGTCATAGAATCATAGAATGGTTAGCGTTAGAAAGGACCTTAAGATCATCTAGTTCCAACCCCCCTGCCATGGGCAGGGACACCTAGCACTAAACCATGTCACCCAAGACTCCATCCAACCTGGCCTTGAACACCGCCAGGGATGGAGCATTCACAGCTTCCTTGGGCAACCCATTCCAGTGCCTCACCAC
>JANHGB010068051.1:0-32575 GCA_026283785.1 Coracopsis vasa
GCTCTAGTGGAAGGTGTCCCTGCCCATGGCAGGGGTTGGAGCTGGATGAGCTTTAAGGTCCCTTCCAACCCAAACCATTCTATGAGATTCACATGCTAGCTAAGACCTGTGGGTCAGGAACATGCTGTTTCATGTACAAGACCTGTTGCCTTTCCCAATCAATGTGTTAAGACAACAGTTTAAGTCCTTCCCTGCTCGGATGCTCCATACGACTTTGCTGGAAGATCCTGGCTTTTCTACGTGGCCATCAAATTGTGTGTGTCAGTGTGAGCCTGCTACACAGCTTCTCTCTGGTTGGTGCTTGAAACCTGGAAAGCAGTTGAACTTGAAGGGGGCTTCTCACCCTGTGATCTCCCTCCAGGGCTGGGGGTTGCAGCAGAGCCATGGTTTCATATGGGACCTGCCTTTCTGCTGCCCACGTTCTTGTGCTCGGTATCCATAGGAAGGAAAAGTGGAGTATAAACTTGTTTGCTGCTGGGAAAATAGGTGAGCGGGAAGGCTGTGTACTGTGGTTTACTCTAGCAGGACGTGGGACTGGAATGGTGAGCTCAGAGAGGGCAAGGAGAGATGGTTTCCTGTCCACAAGAAAACTCCTGCCTTCCCACTGCACAGGACAAACCCTTCTGAAAGAACCTGTCACAAGTCTCCAGCAGGGCTCGGGCCTTCCGAGCCCTCTTCTGGAATAACCAGTGACGGTGTCTCTGGTGACATAACGTGACATAGTGAGTAACTAGTGACAGTCCCCTCTGCATGGGCTGAGGGGACCCAGCTTTCTCCCCCTTGATGCTCCCTGTGGGACTGATGTGGTTTACATGTCCTGAAGGCTCCATCCTCTACCAGGCAGACCTTGGTGGATGTTTCCCATGAAAGCTCTTGTTTTCATTGTGCTGTGTGGCTGAGGTCATGTCCCCTCTTGAGAAGAGCCATGTGTGCTGGAGGAGATGGGGAACTCCAGTGTCTTGGTTCTCTATTTGCTCTGCTTGACCAGCCGGGGTTGTATTTCCTGAGTGCTCATTGCAATAGGCAATACCCTGCGCTTTGAGCCTTTGCACTGGTTTTGTACATGAGCTTAGGGCTCTGAGCTCAGCTCCTCCTGCTTCCATACTCCTAAAGCCCTCAGGGGAAGGAGTTTGGGCTTTCTGTTAGCAGGGAACAGCAGCTCCAGTGCCGAGGCTGGGATGTGGAACAAGCAAAGCGCTTTGTTTTGTAGCTCCGTACATGGCAGCGTGGCTAAAGGCGGAGGCAGGTTTCAAGGCACGGTCATTTAACAACACTGGGAACGGCTGATTCCAGGCATGCTTATTTCACAGCTCTTAGCTGCACATTTCCTACCAGTTTTGCAGTGTAATGCTGCAGGTAGGCTTTGAGGGGACCGAGGGTGGCGAGTGCAGCTGGGGAACACAAAAGCCGCTTCCCCCTGTGCATGGTGGGTTTGGTGTGGTTTTGTTTTCCCCCTTGAAATGAAAACATCTGAGACCAATACAAGGGTAGAGTGGGAGGAAAAGGTGGATTTTTGAAGTCCTGGTCAAGTTAATGGGAGCTTTTTCCTTTATGGATTAAGAATTTCGTAGCTTGGCTCTGGTTGGTTTGCAGGGAGCATGGTTTGGCTCCCGCTGTCTTCAGCAGAAGCAAAGCTGGAGAGAAGTGGCCAGACTCAGGATTCAGCTTCAGCTCAATGGGCCTGTTCTGTTGCCTGTGAGTGGGTCAGATTTTGGAGCTCTGACTCAGCCTGAACTTTCAGTGGCTTCTGCACCTGGAGATTGCAATCTCTGTCTGCAGGGAGGTGAGCACCAAATGCCATCCCTCGCTGCAGCTCCTTCAGACGTTACCTCCCCTTTACCCCCTCGAGCTGTTTATTATTTCCCTCCCGCTGTTGCCTACCACCTCCACGGTGAGTCAGAAGAACGGGACATGAACGCTCCCACCTCAGCGCAAAGCCTGGCAGCGGCTTCCTTCCAGCTGCTGGGGAAAGGGGCTTTTAGGCAAAGCTGCCCAGGAGCCATGGAAGAGAGAGCACAAGAGATGCTCCACCGGCGCCGCGCCGGCAGCGGGAGCCTCTGGCACTGCCGGGGGTGGCAGCGGTGGTGATAACATCTGGACCCACCCGAGGAGAGCACATCTCCTGATGCTGTAAGTGCAGGGTTGGGACCTCTCGCTGCTGAGCCGCTTCTCCCACCGAGTTCAGCAGCAGTTCAGGGTGCTCAGCCTCTCGCAGGAGCAGGGTCATGGGTTTGATAGGAGCTCTGTGCCCCAGGGAGCGCGCTGGAGCTGCTGCCTGCTGGGCTGGGAGAGTCCCTTTGGGATGGCTCCTGCCAAGTTTGCACATACCGCCTATTCCAGTGCAAGAAGGAGCCCACTGGAGCCAGCTGTTGAGCTGCAGAGCTCTTCCTGGATTGAGGGGATGGCTAAAAGAAACACTAATAGAATAGCTGTAAAACCCAGGGGAGCTGGAGCTCCCTTTGCTGGTTGGTAGGGGGCTGAAGTGAAGCACCCCCATCACTCCACACAGGGCTCCGTGGTGGAGACAGCCAGGGAGGCATCGCTGCTCTGCCAGCTCCCTCTTCCCTCTTTTCATCTCTCTTTCCTTCTCCCGTGGACCCCCACGTTCCCCCACCCGCCTTAAGCCTCAATCCAGCTTGAAAATCTCAAGGCAAATCCTGCTAAATAGGGAAGATTTCTCCCGGCTGCTTCCCTGCCCTCCCTCGCTCTCTTTGCCGTTTCTGGCCTGCTGGGTTTTGTGTTTCAGTTGTTATAAATAAAGCTCCAGGCACTGATTTGGGTATACAATGACACCTTGTGTTATTAGACAGCACAGGACAGACTTTGCAAGGGGAGCCTGCTCGCCCGCCCTCCCTCTGCTCTGCTGCCTGCGCTCTGCGGGCAGTGTGAGGCTCTGGGTACTGGTGCTGAGGGTGCTTCTGCCTCCTTGTGCTGCCTGAAATCACAGCCCCTAGGAGAAAAACCACCACGGCAGCACCTCGGCCCCTGCTTGGGCTTAAAAATAGGTGCTAGGGGAAGTTTTGCACTGACAGAGGGGAGCATGACAGAGGGTGATGGGGGAAGTCTGGGCTCCCTCAGTTTTGTGCCCCCCAAAAGTGGGTGGGAAGTGTTTGCAGGGATGATGGTGTCACCATTACCTCAGCCATGCTGGGGGTGACCTGAGCTTGTCCCAAATCGCCCATCACTGTGGTGCTGGGCAGGATTTCATTCTGTAGCTCCTTTGCCAGGTTCCTTCCCTACCTGGCTGAGGTGGGGTCTGAGCATCCTTCCTCATCTGGCTCATCCCATCACCACATCCTCAGTCCCTGGGAAGGATTTTATCCAGCAAAAGCCACCATGTGCCAGCCACCCTTTAGTCTCTTGGTCCCCTTGGGACTGGTGCTGTCTGGAGCATGGGAAACTGAGGCAGACATTGAGCCTCACATGCCTGGTTTTGGCTTCTCCCTTGACATTTTCTCCCTCATTTCAGTAGCAGCAGCGTGTGGGGAAGCAAGTAAGGCGGCAATAAACAGGGTAACAGCTCACTGTCGTGATGGCTCGCAGGAGGTAAGGACAGCAAGTGCTTTGGATGTGGGCTCAGCCTTGCCCTGCCAAAGGCTCAAGTGCTCCTCTGTTTTTTGGGATAAATCCCTATTTCCACCCCCCCCAACACACACCAGCTTTAAATCTGAAAGGCAAATACTGTGAAGCTCTGCTTGGGGCATCCAGCAGAGAAGCCCCACATCCCCAAAACACCCTCACCTGAGCTGGGCTCACATTGCTGCTCCCATGGGGCACCCTTTGTGCCGGGCCTGAGGAAGCTTTAACACTGAGATGTGGGGACAGGACCCGGGAGCAGGTTTTGGAGTGATTTCCTGTGTTTCACTGGTATCGCTCTTTAGGGAACTGGAGCTGGTCTCTGCGTGCCCAAGTTGTGGAGTCTTCGAGGCATCGATTTAAAGGCAGATAAATACAAGTCCAGCCTGCAGTTAGGAGCTGGGCTCACGTCAGACCTGACTTATCCACATTATGTTAGTTCTTTTCAAGACTTTTGGAAGTGGGATTTTTGGTCACTTTGGTTCTGATGATTGCAATTTTACTGATATTTAGGGTATCATTTGAATCATGTTTGAGAAGGCAATGCAAATATCCAAGATGGAAAATTCCCTCTTGGAATTTTTGTGGTTTTTGGTTGTAGCTGGGTATTTTTTATTTCTCTTCTTTCTATCCCCTCTGGATTTGGGCTCTGAGGAAGGGGCACCCCAAAACCTCCTTCTATCCATAAAAGTGATGCTTCGCACTTGCTGCCCATTGTCATGGCTGTAGGAGCAGGGCTGGGATTGCTGTGTGCACATTGTCCATCCACATTCCTCCTGTGATGGGGTTGGTGCCAGGATAATGGTTGGTCTCCCCTCTCCTTCATCCCCATCTCTCATAAAGGAAAGAACAGGGAGCACATAGGATTCTGCTTTTGTGGTTTTGCATTCACTTGCTTTGTGGAGATGCAGACTCAAGCCGAAGGTGCTAAATACCCTCTTTTCCTGGTTTGTGATGCCCATGTTACTTTAGAAGGTAAATAACCCAAACTATCCAATAAAATTCCAACACTGCATTAATAAAGTAATGGAGATATTTAACGTATGCAATAAAGCTGCTATTCCAGAGCCCTAGGCCTGCTTTAGTAGCTATAACAGGAGTGAATAAGATCTTTTCCTGGTTTTATTTATACACATAGAATATCAAATATTCCTGCGTTTGTGCTTGTTAATGTTAGCCAAAGGGGTTAAGAGAAATAAAAAGGGATTTTGCAAACATATCAGGGGAGAAAGAGCAGAAGTAGCCCCATTAATAAATGAAGGAGCTGGATTCAGCAATGATATTGAAGTGACTAAGTTACTGCATTGCTTTTAGAATCAGTCTCTGGTAAAATCAGTGGAGACAATGAGGAGACCTTGTCAGATACAATCACGGGCTCCCAAATAGAAAAGCAGCCCATGAGGAAATAGAGAAGCCAAGAAGAACAGAGGAATGGAGTCAGCAGCTGTGGAAGTCAGAGGAAAGGCTTCTGTTGAGTCCAAGGATCTGGCATTGAGATGCTGTGCTGGCAAGTTGGAGATGGAGCTCGGATCTCTCCTGAGATATAGCAGAAATGTGGGATGGGGCAGGAGAGTGTGGGGCAAGGGGGTGAAGGGAGAAAACTAGTTTGAGCGGGGCAATTCCCATCTGTCCATGTGATTGGAGTCTCTAGCACAGGAAGTGGGCTGGCACTGGGAGGGAGGTAAATGTGTTTAATATATGTGTTTAAATATGGGAGGTAAAGGTGTTTAATGGCTCCCAGTAACACACCTGAAGTTACACATTTGCTGCTGTGGTGTCTGAGATGGTGCTGTAGGAGATGGTGGAGCTGTGGGAAGGAGCACAGAATGGTACGCAGGAGGATTTATCAGGGGTTGGACCAGCCCAAGGGAATCCAATGGACACAGTGCTCGATAGCTGGTTCTAGAGTGCCTCTGGAGGTATATCCAGCCATGGGTTAAAATGCTATGGTGAGATGCTATAAGTGAAAGATGTAGGCAAGCAGGTGTAGACTGAGTGATGGGGAGCACCCAGCACCCATCCAGGGCTCTGGCTGCAGACCCTTGGATTCATTTGGAAGGTCCCATCCTCCATTGTGGGAGTTTGCTCAGTATGGCCCATGTTTCTCTACAGCCCTCTCCCAGTTCATGGTGAGTGTGTGCATTAGATGTAGACAGAAAGAGAAGCCAAGAAGGAAAGAAATCCAGGGAAATCCTGGGAAGGGTAGAAATAACCACGCGACCTGGAACATGGCAAGTGGATATAACCGCAACAGAGATCCAGAGGGAAAGAGCTTCTTGCGAAACAGCTGGAAAACTTGGACTAAATGTCACCACAGGACTGGAGAGCACTGGTCAAAATGGTGCTGGCGGGGACGCAGCTCTGAAGCCAGTTATGGTCACAGAAAAGCTAAATCCTTCTGTTGTGCACGTCTTGTGTAAGTACAAAATCTGCCTTTTGGTATTTTTGGGCAGCAGATGCTGGGGCCACGTGTCAGCCAGCCCTGGAGACGCTGCCCTGGTTCTTTCTCTCTTGCTTGTGCTCACAATGCTGTGTGCCAGTGCCCAAGCCCAGCGCTGCAATGACATTCAAGTGTAAACCCACTGGGAAGGGATTTGGAGGAAAGCACCACGATGACGTGGGATAACTGTGGCAGGAGAGGTTAGAAGAGTTGAGGCCCTGGATTCTGCTGGTTGCTTTGCAGGGGTGTCCAGGATGCAAGAGAGCAACCGCAGCCCTGGGTGCAGTCGGTGGTTAAATGATGTAGCAGAGACCGTCACTGTTTTCTGTAAAAGAAGGGTATAAACACAGGAAAAGAGGCTTGGGGGTACCCAGCCTTTAACATTTCAAGCTAAGGTGGGGAGGATATGATGGAATTGCACAAAGCAGGATGGAGATTGAATAGTGGTTAAGAAACAGAAACCCAAAGGAGCCAGCAGCTAGGAAGTGACTCCTATGGAAGGCTGGCAGTGCCAGGTTTGAACTGTTCAAAACACAATCTCAGGTTGAAGGATGCTTTCAGGAACGTGGGGAAGGGATAGGTTTGCACCAGCCTTTTCCCATTGCTTGCACTAAATTCCTTTGGCTAAACTTGTTGGCATTGGAGGAATTGGGTCTTGCGGAGCTCAGTGAGAGCTTGTGTCTGTGTGGAGGGTGGAAAAGCTCCCTCCGAGTTCCCCAATCTCTCCTCAATGGGAGGCAGGTTCGGTGTTTGGTGTGTGTGTTTATTTTGGTGCAGAAGAATGGGTTTGGGATCTGAGCTTCATTCCTGGGTTGTGGGCTGGTAAGGATATGGTGAAATCCCTGTTTCTCCGCTCTTCTAGCTCTGTAATGGGGATCACTCCTTTCCTCTCTGTGCTCTCTGCTTTGTCATCTCCATCTCACAGTCTCATCCAGTGCCTGCTCCAGCTGCTGGGATGGCTCCCGATCCTCTGGTTGTGTGTTAGATTGACCTTCAGGTTACGGAAAAGTGGGACAGTGGAGCCCAGATCCTGTAAAATCCTTGTTCCTCCTGATTACCCAAACCTACCTGTTGGAAATGTTTGAACACTGCTGGAAAAGCTGCTTCTGTGCTTTATTACAAGGTTTCAAGGAGGGGAATTGCTGATGGGGTAGAAGTGATTCCCTTGGAAATGTAAAACTGTGTAGGAATAATTTATTACTTTTGTAATGCCATTGTGACCAGGAAGATCCTGAGAAGCAGAACAAGACCAGGAATCCTTTCTCTGCAGGTACGAGATGTAGTTATGATTCCCATGTGGCTGATGCCGGAGCTGGGGTGGGCACTAGAGAAGCGTCCATAGCATTGGGGAGATGCATCAGCCCCATCTCTGGTGGCTTTTACTGGAGTCTCAGAGGTTGCCACTGCCATAATCAACCCTTCCCTGTGGTTTATCCCATTCCTGCTCCTCTTTTTTCTTTCTCTTCCTATGGCAGGGGGTTGGAACTGGATGATTTTAAGATCCTTTCCAACCCAAACCGTACTATGATTTATTTAGTACATTTCATTATGCAGCTTCCCTGGGTGCAACTTTGCTTTCTCTGCTCAGTGCAAACACTTTTTACCCCCTTCATGTCCCTGAGCTGCACCCTGTGGCCCACAGTCAGCATTGCCCGTGCTGGGTTTGGTCTCCATGCTGTGGTGCCAACAACCAGCCCTTTCCTCACATGGCCCTTTGAGGCTCAGGGTCTTTTTCTTCCCCCATCATGTGACTAAAGTTTGTGGGAATCTGTTCTGGTTTAAATCTAAGCTATGCATTTGAGAGAGAGGGGGAGAGAGGCATGCAGACCTCACCCCTCACAGCCCAGCCCTGCTCCAGGCTCCTTCCAAGAGGAAAGGCAAAGAAGAAGAACCTGATCCCTGTTTCTTACAAGTCTCCTGATTTACAGTCAGCTTTGGTGCTGGGGCTACCCCATGGGGCTGAACTTCTGGAGGACACACATTTCTAGTGCTTTGCACACCTTGTCTGCTCTCTGGAGCTCATGGAGGAGGACAGCATCGTGGCTTCAGTGGTACCAGACACACTTAGGCTCATGTGTGCCCGTTTTAGGGGTTGGAAACCTCAACCAAGCTTTATCTTTGAGTGGCTGACCTGCCTCTGCTGCCTCCTCTTTGTGGTTGCCCTGCATGGCTAACCAGGGAAGCCACCCTCCTCTGTGAGGTGACAAACCCTGGACATGCAAAGCCACTAAATCTGGCTGAGTTTTGCCAGATTTGGCCCTTTTTGCTTGCTGGGAACCTGATTTGATGCGTGCAACTTGGAAACATCCCCAAGAGACAGCGTCCAGCTCCACTGCAGAGCAGCGCTCACTCTTCACATCTTACTTGACTTTCCCATTTAAACACCCCTCTGTGCCAAAGCAACACATCCCCTGGGTGCCCCCAAAGGAGTCGCTGTCACCACGGTGGGGTCCCATGCGGGATTCCCGGCGGGAGCGCGGCGCTGCTCCCTGCTCCAGCCCGGCGCTGGCTGCTGGAGCCGGGAAAAAAGAGGCTGCAGCAAAAGATGGAACAAACAGAATTTTTTTTTGCATCTAGAGGGGGAAGCACAGAGCTAAAAATAAAACGGGAAGATCAGTATCTGTCAGGCTGGCGGGGATTGGCTCTGTGGAAGTGCATGTAATTACCAGGCTGTAGGTAGACATTTGCATGGAGCGAATAGCGAGCTGCTGAGACAAGGTTATGCTTTAACCTTTAAGTCCTGAATCTGCTGGAAAACTAAGACAGAACTGCAGGAAATTAACTGAAATTAATAGAGTGGCTGGGGCTGTGGCACATGTCCCCTCGGTGTGTGTCACTGCACGGCAGAGAGTGGCTCCGTGCCCCTCTGCCCTGGCTCCTGGAGGAGGGAGATGCTTTGGAAGCAAGTTTGGCGTGCGTGGATCTCCTCCCTCCTTTGGGGATTTAACTTGGCTGGGGAGAGGAGCCGTGGCTTTTTATGCTCTGTGCACCCCCTTTCCTAGCATCCTTGGAGTTGACAGTCTCCAAAGGGGTTGCAGGAATTTGGGCAAAGGGACCTGTCCTAGGTGATGCTGTGGGGTTGGTGCAGGTGAAATCCAGCTGTGCTGCTCCATGGCTCCCGGCTGAAATGTGGCTGTGGGGATGGATGTTTTGTTGAGTGCCTAGAGCCTGAGCAATGTGTGCAGAGCTCTGCGGGCACTGTTCAGGGCTGGAGTTGTATGGATTAGAGTAAAGATGGTCCCTTTGTGTTTGGGGGTGTGCAGCACCTAACACTGTGAGTGCAGAGCTGGTCTGGTGAGAAACACACAGAGGAACCCAAAACATGCCTGTACCTCCCGCTCTGAGCTCCTATTGATGTCCCTGGTGCTCTTGGTCTCCATGCTACCTGCTTACCCCCACCATCTCCAGGTCAGGCAGCACTGTAGGACAGAGGCAGTGTGCAGATGTGTGCTGGGGAGAGGGACCCTCCACCAGGACAAGAGATGGAGATGCCATGGGTGTGTTCCTCATTCCCAGCTGGTTCAACTGCTGGAGCTGCTGCTGCTGTGGGATGCAGGTGTGAGCAGCTGAGTCAGGCTGAGGATGGAGTGGAAGCAGGTTGGAAAACAGGAGGCTTTGAAGCCTGCCACATCACCCTGCCTTCTGTTGCCACTGGGATGCCTTGAACTGTGGGTGCGGTTTGGAGCACCCCAGTTTTTGCAGCCTCTTTGCTAGCTGTGATGACCAGGCAACGCTTGTTTCCTTCCTCCCTCCCAACAATGCCCTCTGTATCGAGGCTGTTCTTGGCTCAAGCTGGCTCTGCTTCCATGCCTTATGGCAGAAGCTGAAGTAGCAGGAGTGTGGTGGGGCCAGCATGGCTGCTCACCTCCCCAAAGGGCCAGGCCACTGGGAGCTCAAGCTGCTCCACTGGCTCCCCATCAGCTCCCGAATCCAGTTTAAGGCTTTGGCCCTAATCTTCAAAGCAACTAACGGAAGAAGTGCCAATGGCTTCAAAGGCTGAATTTTGTTCTGTCAGCAGCACAAGCAGCTCCTCTGAGACAGTCCAGAGCATAAGGCTGGATGAAACCTAGGAGAGCAATCTCAGCTGGCCAGGACATGGCAAGGGTGGCCAGTGGTCAGAGCTCTTGGCCTGGGTTCTGGGCTTTTGGAGTTGGTTCTTTGCTCTGGGTGACATTGGACCCAGGTTCAGGTGCCTGAACACCGTGAAATCCTCAAACCTGGTGCTTTGAGGAGTTTATGCAGAGGGAAGCTGGGGCTTTGTCTGTTTGCCTCTAGTGACCCGTCTGTGAAACACAGGTAAGTGCTTCTGGGGGCAGTCAGGGGACAAGCACACTGGAGACTGCGAGACCTGTGAATCTGGTGACATCTCAGGATGTACTTTAGTCATGAGAGGGTCTTCTGGGTGAGGCTGGGCAAATCCACACAGTGCTTGTTGTTAGGGAACAACCCATCCTCTTTGGTGTGTTCTTTTAGCAAGTGAAGGGACCTTCATCCCTCCAGCATCAAACCCAGCAGGTATCTGACCCCCAAACACAGCACAAAGCCTGGGGGACACTGTAAACATGAGAGGTGGAAGGTGTTTGCATGATCCATCAATGACCTGGGCTAAAACCTACAGTCTTTCTGCCTGGCTGTTGTAAGGTGGAGGATTGAATCGTGGTAATGAGGATGCAAGGTTTGGTTCAACCTGGGTTGAGCCCCTTTCACACTGAAAAAGAGTTAAAACAGATGTACATTAGCTTAGGGGAAGTTTTGCTTTTTGACTTCTTCACAATGAGAGTGTTGTGTAAAAGGGACACAAGGTTCAGATCTGCCACTGTGCTTTGCTCTTAAATCCAGCTGAGTCTTCTGCCTACCTGGACCCATGCTGGAACAGTGGGGACTGAGACAGCTTCACACACTGATGCTATCGCTGTCCTGGAGTGTCAGATCTTTGAACACTTTCCCAGCCCAAAGAGCACCAAGCTCTTTGGAAACCTTCCTTTGATGGTTTCTTCCCCACCTTTTTGGAAATCCCCTCTCAGATGCCTTCCTGTTTGAACTCCTTGTTTTTTCCAGCCCTTCAGCCAGTGGTGTGTTTAACTCAGGGTGCAGCCTAGGAAAAAACTGGAACACCCTGTCTTAACTACAGGCTTCTCCTGCATGCGGTGTAGACAGACCTTGAAGAAAGCCAGTTGTGCCCCAAATTCAGCCTGTTGTTTTTCCAGCTCTGTCAGTTGGCCTGATAAAAGCTATGGCCTCTCCCTGCAAACTCTGCCTCTGATCCATGCTTTTTTTTGGATGCTGGATCCTCATCAGTAAGCAGAAAGCAAAAGCTCTTCCCTTGTTCCAGCAGCACAAGGCAGGATTTAAGGCGGTCGGATCTTTTGGAGGAGGAGAAAGGAAGTCTGAAGCAGTTTTTGGACAGGGAGGTGCTGACAGCAGGAATGGCCACCAGGTTTCCAGCATGCCTCTGTCGAGCGTGCATGAGGAGAGGTTTGTCACTGTCACTTGTCCCTCTGTCGCAACAGGCTGCTTGTTCCCACAGGCTTCACCAGCATTTGTCACCTCCTTCCGGGATTCCTGCTTTTGTCGACTGCTTGTGAAATCCCAGGGGAATGGAGCTGTCCTGAGCCCCAGCCATGAGATAGTGCCCCAGGGCATGGGGGGACAGCGGAGGAGGCTCCTGCTCTGCTCTCCTCATGGCTGCTCACATGCAGAGGGCTGAAGCAGCTCCGGAAACATGACTCGTGTCACGCTTGGTTGGAAGCCCCTTCCAGTTGACTCTCAAATGCCACACTGCCAACTTGATGTGGGCAATCCCTGTGGTTTGGTGTGCCCTTATCTACTTGAACTAGCTTTAAATTACCTTGGTAGGAGGGCATAAAGGATGTGCTGTGTTGGTTAAGACCAGGTCTGCCAAGCTCTGTCCCTCTTGGACGGATTACACATCATCAGTGTGCTGAGGATCTTCCCTTTGCGATTGTCCATCTCCAGCAACATCCACTGTAAAACCTTCAGGGCAAGGTGCCATTCCTGCAGCTTTGGGTTTAAATAGCCACAAGGATTTAAACTTCAACAGGGGAAGTTCAGGTTAGATATAAGGAAGAAGTTCTTGACTGTGAGGGTGCTGAGGCACTGGCACAGGTTGCCCAAAGAAATGGTAAATGCCCCATCCCTGGCAGTATTCAAGGCCAGGTTGGATGGGGCTTGGAGCAACCTGTCCTAGTGGAAGGTGTCCTTGCCCTAGTGAAAGGTGTCCCTGCCCATGGCAGGGGCTGGAACTGGATGATCTGAAGGTCCTTTCCAACCCAACCCATTCTGTGATCCTATGTTTTTATTTGTGGTGGCTGTGGCACTTGTTTGCAGTGTGGTGCAGCCCTCACTGTCCCCAGCATCTTGCCTGGGCTTTGCATGTCCACACCATGCTCTACCCATGGCCTTACTGCCACTATGCCAGGCTATGCCCTAGATGTCCCCATCTTTAGATCAAGCTCATTACCAGGATCAAATGCCACCCTATAAACCCTTGCCTGGGAAAGCCGGGAATGTTGTGGAAGCACAGCCACCTTGGGCTGAAGCACCAGGCGCTTGGTCCATGTCTCACGTTGGGCGTCCCCACAACTTTGACACAATGCTGCATTTTTGTTTTAGTGGAAATGAACCAAAAGAATGAGGGGAAGTGCTCACAAACTCATTTCTAATGAAGATCCTGACATGCAGACAGATCCTTTGTCCAGATACGAATGTATTTATGCCAGTGGCAGCTTGCCATTCATACAGCTACTTACACATTGAGTAACGTGATAGCGGTGTATACAAGTGAGGCTGGAGTACAAAAGACTGAGAGATCAGGGTTTGGCTTTTCCTTCCCCTGTTCTCCATGGGGTGGGGAGAGGGCACCTTTAATTTTCCTTGTCTTTTTTATAGAGGAATGCTCCAGTATTTGCTACTGGTTCTATCCCATGGGACCATTGCATGAGGGTGTCTGATGCGATGAAACCCCGAGTCAAGGGTTTCAGTGCAGTTGAGATGCTGGGAAGAGGATGAAAATCCCAGCTTTCATCTTCTGTCCCAAATAGTATCTGAAGGAATTTGTGCTATTTTTACTGTTTGTTTTTGTTTCTCCCCTCCCCTTTTAACTATGCACCTTAGCATTTGCTGTGGGCTCTGTCACCGGGATGTCTCCCCTTGGACTTTGAAACCGATGACTCAGCTTCATGGTTGTTTGCAATAGTTGTAAGTTATTTTTGCTATCCAGCCCCATTTTCTACTGTGCTGCAGTTACTGGAGTGCCAGCTCTGCAGGGGAACGCTTGCTTCGTTTCAACAATTCCTTTGGAATTAGACAGAACAGTTTATAGAAACGTTTCTGTGATTATTAATTTCTTACAAAGGGTTTAATTCCATTTTATTAAAAATCTGAAATATTCACTTTAGAAAACCTAAATTTGGAAGCAGCTTTTGAGCCGAGGCAGTTCTTTAGCAGGGACTTTGGGGGGTGTGTGTGTGTGTTTAAATGGCCAACCTGCGTTCCTCTGGCGCTGCGCTATGTGGTTAATCCTGTTGGGCCTGATCTGATGGGGCTGGCGCTGGAGTGAACCAGTGTGGGAGATCCCATCTGCACCGAGAGGGCAGCTGACAGCCCCTGCCCCAGAGCCTGCTGCTCCCTCTGCCTGCCAAAGCCTCAGCCCTGGCTTTCGGGATCCGACTTGTGCTGGGGAGGGCTTTGTCTGGGAATGGCTTTGTCTGGTTCTTCCACTTAATCCAGGGAAAAAAGGGAAAAGTGTTTGCTGTCATGTTGGGTCGTAAATGTGAGTTTTAGGCTGTTACAAGTGTGTCTGGAGACTGCTCAGAGCAAGGTGGCTTCCAGGTGGGGTGGCACAGCCCTGCCCAGCGCATTTCGAGTCCATTCACAGGGGTTGAATGATACCCGGTTGATGTCTTTGCAGAGGTGAGGAGTGCTGGTATCTGCTCTGGAGGCGATGGGCTACCTCCTGCTGCCCCAGCTCTTAGGGACCAAGGTGTTGGCTGTGCCTTGTGTGGGAGAACAAAGCCCTGGACAAGAGATCAAAAGATAGGAGACCAAGAGAAACCAGGCTGAGAAAGGGGCTGGAGAAAGCCAGTGCAGCCAGGCTTTCCTGGGCACCTAAAGCTGCCAGGAGGCTCTTGATGAGCACAAGCACCCATGTGCAGGGTTCTGCAGGGATGTCCACACCGAGGGACCTGAGAGCAAAACCTCACCCTGAGGGATTTCTCCTCCACTGACATTGATGAGAAACCCTCCTTGCCACCATGATTAAGTGCTGTGAATGAAGTGGCTCAAAGTGCCTGCTCTCTGGGGTGCAGAGAGGCTGTGGCTGTCCCTGGGTCCCCCATGGAACCCTGCTGCGATCATCTCTTAGGGAAGAGGTCTTGAGCAGAGGGGTACCTCGGGCACTGGGGCTGTGCTGGCTGCTGGGAGCACTGATGGCTTTTGGCTAGAGGTGAGGATTGTCCCCTGCCTCCCCATGGGACCATGGGAAGGGGAAGAGGAGGGCTGCATTCCCAGGGATTTTTTAGGGTATTGCTGGGATATTTTTCTAGGGAGGGAGGGATGCAGCATCAGATGCTTGGCCTTAGGGTGGATTCCTCTCTCCCAGGCTCTTGAGGAGCCTCTTGGCCTTAGTGGGGAAGGGGTTAAGGCTTCCTCGCTGGCCTGGGAGCTGCTGCTGGCTGCCTCTGCCTCATTCCCCTTCCGGGGCTGCGGGGCTGAGGTTTGCTGGTATGTGTGCAATGCAGTGCTGAGAGCACCCAGCCCTCACTGGAGAACCTTCCCAGCACAGCCTCCCCTCCCCTGGCTCCATCCTTCAGCGCTGAGTGATGGGGCTGGGGATCAGGGACCTGCTGGGAGACCAAAACCAGGGGCCGGAGGAGGCCGGTGGGAAGAGATGAGCTGCAAAGCAGCAGCCTGAGATCCACTGAGATGCTCTTGCACATGGGAGTGCCATCCTTGTGCTGGCCCAAGGTTTCACAGCTTGTCTGTGCTCATGTCTTTGCCTTCACTATGCCACGGGCTGGGGTGGGACAGTGGCAAAGGGCTTTGACCTGACGGGGAGCTCTGTTCCAGGCAGACTCTTGCTTCCCAGGGCAGAGGAAAGTGCTTAGTGCAGGCACAGGCAGGAGCTGGAAAACTGCAGCACCAGCAGTAGCCTTCGAGCTGAAACACAGTGAGAAGCCTTGGAGGGAGATGCAGACTTTGAGGGAGATGCAGAGCGCCTGGAGTTCTCTCTGCAACAAGAATTTATGTCCTTTATATAACTGGGGAAAAGCAAACAAAGAAACTTGTCTCCAAGTGGGCATCATGGTGTCACTGGGAGAAATCCCCCAGCAAGAACGAGACCTCCCTTTCCTTCTCAGGGCTGTTGGCTCTTGGGCAGAAGAGCAGTGCTCCGATTGCTAGATTTTAGGATAAATGACTCTTGAATATCCCTGATTTAGTCTGAATTTAGTCTGATTTAGTCTTGAATACGTCTGACTGAGGCAGGATTGATGTTATGCTCTGCAGCTTTTGGGGTTCAGTGAGGCTGCTTGTGCCCAGGGCAGGGATTGCTGCCAGCTCTGCTTTCTCACCAGCACAACCATTTGCTGCTGCTGAAGGACTGTGCTTTGCCTTTGATCTTCTCCATTGACATTGGAACCATCTCGCAGACTGAGGCTGTTCCACGGTGCTAATTTTGTAGGCTCAGATAACGGAGCCTCTCTACAAATGTCATTTGGGGCCATTTGTGGGGTGCCTGTGACACTGCTGACGACTGCTGGGTGTGTGTCCCGCAGAAGGCTCTGGCACACGTAGGGAAGCTCCTGCACAAGTCACTCAGCAAAAGAATCCCCATTTTCCTACTGGCTCTTAAACCAGCCCAAAGTGAGAGATAAACTCCTTGACCCTTGGCTGCTCCAGGCTGGCAGGCTGATGCTGAAAGAAGGGAATAAAAGGGGATGTGTGGTGTGGTGTTGGATTATGGCTACACCAGAGCTTTCTTATTAAAAGGGACTTGATTTAACCAAGGGATGTGTTCTGGATGCCAGTGGCAATAGGCTGGATCGTGGGGTTTTTCTTTCTCTGCACAGGCAATTATCAAATTAATCTCCTTTGATATGAGTCTAATATCAACCCAGTCACCGATAGATTTACACTCGCCCAACGACAGCCCTTCAGTAAGTTGTTTTCCTGTTGTTTCATCAAACTCCACTTTCTGTTTGCCTTCACGTTTCTCTGGCGAGGCAGGGGCCAGTGTCTGCCTTGGAAAACCCTGGGTTCCCTCTTTGGGATTCTCAGCACTGCCCTTTCGCGCCAGCATCGCTATTGCAAAGAGAAAAAAATCAATCAGAATAGCATTAACAGCCCCAAATGCTTCCGAGCTGTCACTTGCTGTTGGGAACGGGGCCACTCTTGTGCAGGGCGCTGCAGAGACACCCGTGTGTGCCTGAACCAGCCCTCCCCACATCAGTTGTGCCTGTAAATCCCCAGCAGCTGAGGCGCAGAGGGCAGGGATTGTGCGGCACACAGGCAAGCCAACAGCTCAGCTGGTGCCCTGTAGCCTTACTTTGGTTCCCCCCCCTTTCCTCTTTTAGGGACTAGGGCCCCTGTGATCCAGCCTGTGCATGTGTGCATACGTGTCTCTCTTTCTCTCTCCATTTGTTCCCGCCTCCCCCTGCTCTTTACCCGGCGACGAGTTTCCATTCCTTTTGGCTGGAGGATGGAGCTCTCGTATGGCTCCCACAAGCCTTGTGAAAACGGGTGGGTGGGTAAAGAGGAGAGAGTCAGGCGCTCAGGAGCTGCATGGGAACTTGCCCCTTACCAGACACCAGAGAGCCTGCATTGGAAAGGCTAACTGGGAAGCACGCTTTGTTTGCCTTCCCACCCCAAGGCTGCCTTGTTTGGAGGGTGATGGAGAAGCACAAGGCAGGTAAATGTTGCCTCGCTACCCCAGGCATGGTGGAACGGGATGAAATGATGTTGCTGAGGGTCGGTGGGGAGGTCTGCTGACATCCAGGCAGATGCTGGCACTGTGTTCCCCCTTCGTGTCCTATAGGTACAAAGGCAGTCAGGGTGAGGCAGCCACGTAGAAGCAGGGGGTTAAATTAGATCTTGCCATGGCAGGCGATAGCTGGAGAGGGGAGGGACCAGACACCATTTCCCACAGGAGCAGAAGGGCCAAACCCTGCTGAGCAGTGAGGCTCGATCAGCAGGGGCCTGCACTAAGAGAACACGATGCTCGAGGAGGTATGTGTGTAGTTGTCTGCAGCCTCAGGACCTTCAGGGATGGACAGCCCAGCCTGGCAAGCTCCTGGCTTTCCAGAAGGGACCGTTGCAGGGACAGGTTGGAGGATGTGATGCAAAGCAGTGGCTGCTGATGCACTCAATGTCCTTCCTGCAGCACCATTATGCTTTGCTGGTTTGGAGCATCCAAGGTGTCTGCACTGGACCCCATCCTCAGCCCTGCCTGGTCCTGGACCTATCCACTGCCCACCTTTGCTCTCCACATGGGTTTTAGCCCCGTGGTTGGGAAGTGGAACCTGACACAAGTAAATATGTTGACAGCCTGTTTCCAGCCAGCAGGGAATGCAAATTATCTCATTTGAGCAGGGGTAAGGCAGAATCAAGCTATTGGTCCCAAATATCCCTTGTAAGTGTAGATGAGAAATATTCATGGCATCCTCACTCCCAGAATATTGCTTTTATCTTTGTGGTTCCTTGAGTGGCAATATAAAAGTTACTGATTTTGCACTTTTTATGCATCTGAACCTGCACACTTTGAAATGGGTAGGTTTGCCTGCGTGATTTGCCTTGTTAGATCCGTACCTTTGCAGGCACCTAGGAATGATCTGTAAGCTCCACTGTACTTGTTGTCTTGGGTGTAACATCCTATCCTTAATCATGGCACTGGGACAAGTGGAGGTGAGGTTGGGTTGAGTCTTTCCAGGGCAAGGTAGATCCTGACCATGGGAGAAGCTTGAATGTGCACTGTTGTTGTGACCCATGCACAGTCAGCCGGCGTGTGGTAGGATGGATGCAAAGCTCCATGGGGATGCAAAGGGACTCCCAAAACCTTTGGACCAAAGCCATTTTGGGGAGCCATGCTTTCCAGGCTCATTGCCTTGCTTACTGGAGATCATAATAACTGGGATCACACCCAGGGCCAAAGCAGGATGTGACACTTTGTACTCACTGTTCATTTGGTGAAGGTACTGCAGAGGTTGGGCTCTTCAGCACATCCAGGCATCACTTACTCCTTCTGTGGAACCCAGTTCAAGCTACTTCAGGGAGATACCTGTGCTGCCCTCACCTGAGGACTTTTGGGATGGGAGAGTATCTTGCTCCAGCTCCGTGCAGGGAGCCATGAGGTTGGCTGGGGATGGAGGTGGATGATGGTTGGGAAGAGGGGACCAGAGGCACCAACCTGCCCTGCTGAAACCAGGGCAAGGGCAGGCGCTGGAGGTGGAAACTCCCACTGGGGTCTGACCACCTCCACATCAGCCTTTGCATGGTGAGCAAAGGCAGAGGTCAGAGTGCCTCGAACACCGTGGACGTCTCTGGCTTTGCTTTTCCTCTGTACCAGGCTTTTCCCTTTAAGAACACTGAAGATTGATTCCCTTGCAGGGCTCATCGCCGAGCCCAGCCATGGCCAAATGGTTTGCACGTCTGCATTTTTTACTGCTCTCCTTTAATATGTATGCAAATACAGTCTCTCCTGTCCTCACTCTCTGTGTGGGTTTGCACAGTCAGGAGCACATTCCCATTACCGCTGCCCATCTCCTGCTCCGCTCAGCATTCGAGAAGACTGCCTTTGAAACACTGAGAGATGGAGGTGCAAGGGAAAAAGGGAGAAATGACGGATTTTCGACAGTTCTTTGCTGGGGAGGGTGGAGGAGTTGGGAAATCAGAGGAAGGAGGTTTAAATATATGCAAAATTGTTTATTGGGAGAAAGGAAGTGGGGGGAGCTCCACGTCGGAGAGGCAGGCAGTGTATTTCGTATGCTGTTCCATTTACAGAGCGGCAGCTCAGAGGGTTTTAGCTGGAGGTTAGGGAGAAAACCAAGCACTGGCAATAATCTGGTGATAGCAGAAATATTCAGCTTTTCTCCTGATAAATAGACACTTGAATAAGTGAAGTCAGGGTTTCAGGCCTGGAAAGCAATGTTAGCTTTATATATATATATAAATAAAGAGCAAGACATCCAGAGCTGCTCCCTGCGAAGGGGCAGCATATGGCTGCTGCTACTTCCTTTTCCTTCCTTTTTTAATAGCTGTATTTTTCCAAGGCACTTCAAAACCAGTGCCTGGGAAACTTGGATATTCCTATAGCCCAGAGCTACTTTTGTATACGTAAAATGGGAAACTGTACCCCAGCTAAGGCCAAACCATGGGAAGCACCTTGAGAAACATGGTCAGAAGTTGGGGACCTTTTCCAAGTTGTTTGCTGTTTCAGACACAAAACACCTTTAAAACCTGGCTAGTTCTGAACCAGATATTAAGTGCCAAAGCCTTGATTTGCTGAGCTGCCGTGGCTGGTCAGGGATGCAGGGAGCTGGGTGCCATGTGTCCTGGGTGAGGGCTGGCCATGGGCTGCTTTTGCCCCCCAGAGCCTGGAGCTCTTCATGAAGCTCAGATGATGCAGTTGAAGTTAGATCTTTTCTACACTTCCATAGCTCATAGACAAAGTTAACTTTCCTTTCTAGCAGCCGAAGGGCTCTGGGTGCTGGGAAACCCCCTCTGCTGCAGTACAGACTTGTCAGTGCTGTTTACTTTCACATCTCCAAGGTTTGCAGGAGTGTCTTGTGTCTCTACATGTTGTGAAAGTACTTTCCATGCAGTAGCATGGCTGTGTCCCCACCTCTGCAGGCAGGAGCCACAGCAACACATGGACACATAGACCTCATGTGGGGCTCTGCTCTGTGAAACTCAGACCTTGTCCCTGCTTTTGGCACAGTGATAGAGGGACTGAGGGGTGATGTTCAAGGGGGAAACTGGTGTTAGGAGGTGCTCAGCTCCTGCAGTGATGTGAAGATGTGGTTTCATGCATGCAACAGGCATGGAAGGTCTTGCTGTGTGGGATGTGAGCTCTTATGCCTGCTCCTGCCTTTACCTCTCCTGTGCCCTGGGCAAAAGCTGCCTTTGGCAATGTTGAGATGTGCTGTAGCTGCCGGCTGAGGTGGGATCACAGCCCACATTTGGGGCTGTCTCTGATGCAAAGGGCTGTTCTTTCTGCTTCTTTTGTTCCCCTCGCATCTGGGAGGCTTATTCTGTCCCTTACCAACAGCCTCAAGCTGCTCCAGCTCTGCTGCTCCCTGCCTGTCCCTTCATTCCCCTTGCAACGTGTTTGTTGTGAAGCAGATCTCTCTCGCTGTGGTGTCCTCACTCCGGTGGGTTTGTGTCGCTTGTGATCACAGGCTCCAAACTTCCCCTTTTTAAACAGTGCCTTTTTATTGGTGAGATTTGTGAAGCCTTTTTACTTCCTTCATCTGTAAATTGTCCTCTACGGAACGAAAGGAGCCGTTCAGCCCTACATTTTGATGTGTGTCGCCCAACAGATGTCGGGGTGGTTAAAGTGCCCCCTGAGTACAAGTATCCTGTGTTTGTGAGCTCTTTGATAGTTGGTTCAGGAATCTTTTTGTTCTTTCTTTCTCTCCTTGAGTCCTGGGGGTCTGTAGCAGATGCCTGCCGCAGTCTCTCCTTTGTTTTCTGCTCCTGATATCTGTGCCCACACTGTTATTCCTCTACCCTCTCCCTTATCAAATTAGATTATCTCCTGCTTGTAAGTACTTTTGACACGTGCGGCCATGCAAAGACATGATAAGCATATTGGAGCACGCTGTTGTACGTCTCTTGTTCATGTCTCTGGTTCCCTGTCGCACTTTTCCAGGACCTTAGCACTGAGTTGGCACATTACTTGCCATACATCATGGCCAACGAGCTCCTCTCCTGCTTGCAGCCAAGTACTACTCCTTTTGGGCACTGGCCCATCACCCTGCATTGGAACCCGAAGTGTGTTTTGTCCCAAATATTATATCATTATGACCCTTGTGTCATCACTTTTACTCCCTGCTGATCTGTGTCTCCAGCATCTCCCTTTGTGTCCCGAACTTGGCTGGTGGCACTTAAGCCTCTTCTCAATGTTACAGGCTGCTCCTTGCCCGTTCCTTGGCTCCCTTTCCACTGGCTCTCCTGGTTTCCACGTGTGATCCAGAAAAACCTCTTTGTTATTCTGTCCTTCCTCCCCGTCACAAACCTGTGTTTCTGTTCCATCTTTCATGAAAAGGTCTAAGACTGAAGGTGAAATGTGATAACAGCCTTCAAAAACATGTCAGTGACTGCTGCAAACAGGATAGGAATAAACGATTCTCCGTGTCCTGCGGTGGGTAGGACAAGAAATTATGAGCTTAAACTGCAGCACAAGGGAGATTTAGGTTTTGATGTTCAGATATGGTGGGGGTGAGGCGCTGGAGGAGGCTGCCAGGGAGCTGCTGAAGGGGCAGGTCAGGGGAGCAGCCGTCAGGAGAGGCTGAAGGGGAGTAAAGGAGATAGTGGGGTGATCCAGAAGATCATTTTTCATCCTCTCCAGCCCTCTTACCTCCCTTTCCATATGCTGGGAGCCTCCAGCTAGGCAAAGGGCTTTTTATGGCTGGCTCAGCCAGGCTCTTGTGCCTTTCTCCTTGCTTTTTGTCTCTGTTGCAGCAGTTCTGGCAAATGCAGTTGCAGAGAGCCTGGAAACAGCCCTGACGAGCCTCTCCTCTCAGACCTCTGCTTTGTGCTTGGTGGCTCTATTCAAATCTTGTACATTGGTGGAGGTGATGGCAGCTGCAATCACAGCATAGGGATGCACAATAGTGACCACACAAACCTTCTGCTGCACCCACAAGGGTCCACACTGAATCTGGGGGTAGTCTGAGAGATGCTGCTAAAGGCCCTCGATGGGAAGTGTTTGCAGAGGCCTGTGTTGTGCTTGTGTCAGCGCGTAGTGGAGATGTAGAGATAAGGATGGCTCCTGGAAGCACTGTCCCATTGGCTCAGCTCTTGGGCTGGTTGTACGAGTGCAGGAGTGTGGGCAAGAATGATAGGAGATGTACCACTGCCTCTGAGTGTGTGTCCACCAGCACACCCAGAGATGTGGAGGCTCCTTGCCCAGCTCCTCAGAAGGACACCTCGGGCATCAGCTAATGTGGTGGGAACTTGTCTTTACCGAAACAACAATCTGGGGTCCTGGGACCCCCCGAGGGCTCTGTCCATAGCCAGTGTATGGCACAAGAACAGCCACTTTGCTCTGACACTGCCGACCGAGTGCCTGGGGACCTGCAGCCACCTCTCCCGACCCTTCCCCATCTGTGGTTGTGTCGGGATGCGATCGCATCTGTGCTGTGTCCCTGCTTCCTCCCCAGGCCTCCCTGGGGCACTATGGAGGGGGGATCCAGGGTGCTGGTCAGCCCGTGACCCCCTTCCTTCGCCCCACAGCCCCCTCCCTGTGGCAGCTCGGCGCAGGAGCGGCGGGCAGGGAGAAGCCGGCGGATGAATAATTTATCACAACGATGCAAAGGAGCTTTAAAAACTCTCCCCATATAAATATTTATTTTTGACTCGTTAGCACCACGGCCGCCTCCACCCCCCCCAACCCTTCCCCTTCTTGCTGAACACCCCCCCCTAATCCCCAGCACTGTGGGTATGGTGCTGCTTTGCCTGGTTCTCGTGCACTCTCTCTGTACCACACTCGCTTTTCGCATGATCCAAGCCCTGGTGCCAAACGCTTCCCGAGGAAGAGAACCCCCCCCCCCTCACACACACACAAAACAACAACGGGAAGGGGGGGAGCTGGAGCAGCGCGCACAGGCACACGCACAAAACCCTTTGAAGCCTGTGCAGGGTGAGGGTTGTTTCTGTGGTAACGGCGCGGGGATTGGCGGCGAGGGCTCCATCCCGCCGCGGTGCCGGGTGATTAATGAGCCGTTGCTGGGCTGGATGGGAGAGCCCGGGCCGAGGGGCTGCTGCGATGCCACCGGGCCTGGGACACCTCTTCATCCCCTTCCACTCGTCCCCAGCAGTGCCTCATATGTGGGACATCAGCACTTGGAGAGACTGGGACAGCCCTCTGCCTCCTGCCCTGGAGGTGCTGGAGCATCCCTGGGGCTGTGGCCTCTGTCCCATCACCAGGCCTTGCTCCTCTTGGTCCCATACGGAGTCCAGTATCTCCTCTGGTGCAGGGATGGGCCAGAGCCATGTGGAGACGTGGTGGCATCAGCAGGAGGATGAAGCAGTCCCATGGCATTTTGGGGAGCATCACTCATAGCCTTGACGCCTGCCTTGGCCTCATTGCTGCCTGTCTCCCTCCCATCCCCATAGCTTCCCAGAGCAGAGACAAGGGCTGTGCTGTCCCCATCCTCTTACTTAGTGCTATTGATCCAGATGTCATCAGGGTATTGCTACCATCTCCCAGCGAGAGCTGCAGCTCCCAGGGCCCCTCACACCAACCACGGTGCGCTCTGAAACTCACCTCCCTTTGCTTGCTCTTTCGACAAGGCAAAGCAGAAACAGGCACCGCTCACATCTCGTGGGCAAACAATAATAACGAGTGAGTTTCAAATCTCTTTCCCCCAAAATAGCCAACCCAGAACACGCACAGCCTTCCCGAGCTGCTGCCTGAAACAGATGTGCTGCCTGTGAGGTAGCTATTTATAATGTGCAGCATTCCCTTTTCAGCCGCAGCGACTCCAGCCCTCGGCTCTCGCGCTCCGCAGCTCCTTTTGAAGCCTGTAGCTCTAATCCAGGGACTGTGCCTGGTGCTGCTAAAAATCTCCTCATAAACCCGCCAGGATGCCCGTGAGCCGGAGCCCTGCCTGCTCCCTGCCTTCAGAGGGGGGTTATCAGCCCCAGAGGCTGCCGGGATCATGGAATCATGGAATGGTTTGGGTTGGAAGGGATCTTAAAGCGCATGTCTTCTAGTGGAAGGGACACCTGCCACTAGACCAGGTTGCTCGAACCTGGCCTTGATGATACTGTCCCATGGCTGGATGTCCCAACCTGGATCTTGTTGGATGGTGTATCCCTGACATCCCCATGGGCTTCAGGCTCTGCAGACGGCTCTGCCACAGGGTCAGGGACTCAAAGCCTTTCCCAACCCTTAATTTGAGAGATTTTGTCTTACAGAGAACAAGGGGGATCAGGACACTGTCACTGGGAGCAGCGGGAAAGGCTGATGTGGGTTTGAGCCTGGTGGGTTTGGTCTGGTCCTCATTGGAAGAGAGGCATGACATGATGGCCATAGGGGATGTGGGATAAAGAGGAAAACTGGGGACCCAACTAAAAGGAGATTCAAGGGGGGTTGTCAGCACTGGTGCCCACACTTAGGGCGGGTTTTGCTATCCTGGGAGTCCTGCAACACTTCTGGACCTGTGACACAGCTGCAGAATGGGCACCTCAAGCTACCCAGACTCCCCGGGACCATGGGGGGCTCATGGGACCCCATCCCAGGAGGAGCTGCTGTTCGGAGCACCCAGCAGCAAGTGCCCCGAGGCTGCTCCAGCCCTCAGCCATGTGCTGGGTGAGCGTGCTGCTGTGTCAGGCACTGCATGTGGAAGCTGTTTGCTGCAGGAGCACTGCAGGCCCCGCTCTGCCTCCCACAGCGCTGCTGCCGCCCCAACCCGCCCGGCCGGTGCTGCTGCTCCGCGGGGGGCCCAGCACTTGGAGGGAGAGGGGCTGGTCCGGATGAGGGCTTTGCTTCTGTCACAGCCCTCTTTCTGCTCATGTTTCTCCCAGGCAGGGTGTTTGGAGCTCGCTCAATGCAAAGCTTTGGGGGCAGCTTGAGCCCTGCTCTCCCTTCCTGGGAAGTGCAGAGCATAATCCCCATCCTGGCACAGCACTGTGGTGATGTGGAAGGAGCTCCCTGCCCTTTGGAAAGGAGCATCCTGAAAACCACCCCCCGGAGTGACCTAGCGTGGATCTTGGCTCTGGCTTTGCTGTTCTGTAGGTGCCAGGGGACAGGGTTGTGCATTGGTGGGCAGAGACCACCCCCAAACTCTGTCCTTTAACCTCCCATCTCGAGGGAGAGCATTAGCTTGTTCTGCTGCTTGGTGGGCTCACACCCACATCAGCCTCAAGTAGAAGAGGGTGGTGATTATAAAATGTCCCAATGAGCTGTCCCTAACCCAGGGCGGGATTTTGGGAAGGAGCTCAGGATGAGCCTTGTCTCCCACAGTGCAATGGGTTGGCTCAGCCTGATGGGGATATGGAGATAGGTTCCCATGAGAACGGCATCCCTGGCCGACACTGGAGCCTTCCTGGTTTCCAGTGGTAACAGACAAACCTTTGCTCCTGGAAGAGGGACTGTAACACAGCCCATGGCAGCGAAGCCTCTTAAAAGCCGGTCTCATTGCAGTTGTGTTAATTATTAATAGGATGTGGGGAAGAAAACACTGGAAAACCCCAACTGTTGGAGGCAGGCTGGCACTTCAGCTGCGTCCAGCAGCCTGCGCCTGGCTTCCCCTGCCCTAAGGGGAGATTTGTGGGTGCCTTTTCCGGTGGCTGGTGTCAGCGAGTGTGAGTGGGGAGGGTTGACATCTCTCTGTGAACCACAGCAATCTGAAACCCAAGAGCTGAATGAGTTGTGTGGCTCTTAACTTACTCTTTAGCAAAGGTTTCCACCCCCATTTAGGCAGCGCTTCTGCCTGGGGAGGCACTGGGGGCTGCACCCATGTAGTGAGTAGGAGCTGGGGATCTCAGCAGGGCACTTTGCATGGAAAACAAGGAAATGGGGGGGAATTTTCACCCAAAAGCCTTATGAACCTTGAGGGTTTCTTCCCCCACATCTGTTGGTGGGTACCAAGGATGTCAGTGTGGGGAGCTGGGAGGTGTTTCCATGGAAACCAGCAGTGTTGCTGCAGGGGGGGACCCCACAGCACAGATTTGGGGTCCTCATCGGTGCCTGGTGGGGGCTCTTAGAGCAGCAGTGCCCTGGCTCCATGGTACACAGCCAGGAGAAGCCTTGCTCTGCAATCAGTCCTCCATATGGGAAGGAGATCCCAAACCTCAGAGGCAGGCAATGGCCATAGGTGCCACCTTCCCACCACCCCCTTCAGGAGCCCCTGCCTCCCCCAGCACATTCCTCTCTCCCATCTCCCCTCTCCTCCTTTCCATTCCCCATTCCCTTTCTCTCCCTTTCTTCCCCTTGCTCCACCCCCTTCCAGACTCCTCTGTGGGGCATTGATTTTTCCATCCGTCAGCGAAACGCTTGAGGAAAATGAAAGAGCATCTTCGTGATCGATCAGGAGAACTCTTCAGCCCGGGGTCAGGAAGGGTTTGAATCAGCTGCTCCCCTCTCATATAATTACCCCCTCTCTCCCAAGCCGGGGCTTTTCACGCACCTGCGGGAGCAGCCATCCCACTGCAGGGCCAGGGCACGGCTCCGCACTGATGCCAGGAGGAATTGCCTGTGGATGTGTTGGGTTTTGTTGCTGCGTGAGCTCAGCTTTGGGTTGGGGTCTGTGTGCTTAAGCTCGCTCTGTGCTGAGCAGCATGTGCCGAGTGGGTGCGAGCGTGTGTGTGCTTCTCCCTCGCCGGCATCGATCGCTCCATGGGTAGCTAATGCTGTGTGGTGCTTGGCAAGGGTGGGAGCTTTGAGGCTGCGAGTGTAAAGGAGCTGAAAGAAACCTAAATCCAATAGGAGTTGGGTGCCCAGCTCCCTTCTCGCTTTTGAGCATCTCATTTGCAAGGGAGCATTGTCTGGGGCGTGCTGCACGTACGCACCGCGTTGGTAGCAGCCTGGAGATGCCTGTGGAAATGCCAGACTTTGCCATCTGGTACCACGCTGGCCCCTGAGGTGCCATCGCTTGCTGCCTGCCCCCAGAGAGTCAGCAAGAGCTGAAGGAGCTTCTCATCCTACCGTGGGGTAGCTGCTGCATGCAAATGGTGACTTCTTCATGGCAACCAGTGTGAGTCACGCTGGGGGCTGCAGGGGAACGTTGGTGCCTGGAGCTCCTGCTCTTCTTGAGGACTGTTGCCTGGATCCGATGGGTGCTGCGTGGAGGAGTGGGCACAGCTCTCCCTGCAGCCCTTGCTGGAGCTCTGTCTCTGCTCAATGGGATGTGCTCGCTGCTGTACATGATGAGGTTTGCAGTGCTGCTGGGTACGGTGCTGGGGTTCAGTGTTGTGTGGGGGGGCTGATGCACTGGGTCTTGTGACACAGCAGGGAAAAATTGTCCTTTGGATTTACCTGAAGGAGGCAGCCCCCAGGTTCACTTCCCCACCAGCACAGCCCCAGAGCCGACACCAGGCACCCCAGTGTACCACGGAGCTCATAGGTTTGGTGTTGCCCATCTCTACGGACCAAATTCCTCCTATTTCCCACTGACGTTGGTCAGTCTGTTTCCTGAGCTACGTGGAGGGGTTTCAGACCTGGAGGTGCAAACACATGGCTAGTTAGAGCTCGTTGGATCATGTGGAGGTCCCAGTGCTGGTCCCAGCCTCCCATGGTGGTTTGTGCATCTCAGCTAAGAAGTGTCTTTGAGCAGATGTATAATGAAAGCATCCCTTGGGAGTGATCAGGAGCAGTAAGAGAGTGGGGGGAAATGCAAGCCAAGGCTTTTCTCCCTCTTTTCTCCTGACTTCTGGCCCTGGAGAGCCTGGCTGTGGTTCCCACCTTCACCCAACTGCCTCCATCAGTGTTTGCAGCCCTTCACCCCATAGTCTGCAGAAGACCTGGTGGCTGGTTGTTGCCTCTGTTATGAGGCAGCTTGCAGCCATTTGATTCCCATTGTGTTTCCACGCTGGCCTGGGAATCAGCACACATGGAAAGAGATGAGTACACATGGAAAGAGATGGCAGGGTAAGAAACCGGAGCAACATGTTCCTGTTCCCACTACAGCCAGTTCAGACCAGCCAGACCAGAGTGCTGCAGGGGAAGGACAATGCAGAGGCTCTGGCTTTCCCCCTCCACACCAGCATGGATGCACTGCAGATGTGCTGATAGCAGCGAGCTGAGTGCTGACGCTGCTGGGGAGCCATAGGTGAGGCTGAACTGAATTTATCTGCTCCACGAATAATGTCTTCTGCTGAAAGCAGCGGAAACAGCTCGTCCTGGCATTGTTGGGAAGTTTATTTTACAGCATGTAATGAGAGCTTGTCCCATGCCCCGGGTAAAGGCTTGACATCAAGCCTCATCTGGGCAGGGTCTTTTCCCTGGTGGGATTTGGTATCAGTGGCAGTCAGGGGAACTTTGCTTAACCTGTGAGTGTTGCATCCCAATATAAATGTGGATCTAACCCAGTTTCCTCGAATCTGTGTCGCTCCATTGATAGCAAGGGAGAGAGGCTGATTTATGCAACTGGATAATACAGGATCTTCCTGTTATTCCTTGCAAACAGAGTGCTTTGTAATGTCACTGCTGGATTCAGTGCGGGTCATGGGGACAGGAAGGACTCCATTGCTCCGCCATCTTCTTGCTGACCACTCTCGATCATGTCCCTTGGTCTTCCCATTGCTTCCTCACTCTCAGGTCTGCAAGATGAGGATAAAACCCCATGTGAGTTGCTGGGGGCTTGCAGTCCAATGAAGAGGTGCATGCTAATTAAAGTGAGCTCCTCCTCTCCTGTTGATATCCCAGACCCATCGGTGGGGCGCTGGAAAGCTCTGGGATGTGGGAGTGTGAGGTTGTGACAAAGACAAAACAATAACGCTCTCAGGCTGCTGAACAGAAAGTGGATCCATGTGTTAATCTGGGAAAAGGAGTGTGAAAAGAGCTGCAAATCCTCACGACTTTGTTGTAATTTCTCCCAAATAGGATGCAGGCAGGAAAAACGCCTGTTCCATGCTCCAGCCTCCTTGGCTCCTGCGTGGTTACTGAGCTGAACCTGGGGCTGGTGCAAGAGTAAACCCTGTCACTGGGCTTGTGGAAATGTGGGGAAAGGGTTAATTCTGTGGGAGCAACTGGGGTGCCAATGGCTTCAGAGTCAGCCAGGTCTGCTCCCTGGTGCCCCTCTGCCCATTCCCAGCTGGATCAGCCTGGCAGCCGGAGGAACTGGAGGATGCTCTGATGGGTATGGTTGAGTGGTGCCCGTTGAGTGGGTGACTACAGGGTGCAGAAAGGCAGATCCCTCCCAGCTGCCTTCCTGCTAATGCTCATCTAATGAACAGCAGCCTGGAGTGGCTAAGAGCAGGGCAGTGGAGAGCTGAGGTTTGCACTCAATAGGTTCCCGTCTCCAGCTCAGGAACCAGCATAAAACCCCTTTTCATATCGACAGATCCATACACAGGCGGTATTCTCCCTCCTTTTCCCTTCTCCAGCTCCCCTTTCCCCTCCTGAGCCAGGGATGCTTTTCAAAGCCAAAGCAGGGCTGGGATTTGGACCCAATGGGTTTGCACCTCATTCCACATCCTGGCTGCTGTGCATGGCGATCGCTTGGCACCAAGATCTCAGCAGGTATCTGAGAGAGTAAGTCTTGGCATGGTCCCTCCTTCAGGGAGAGCTTCCAATCACTAATGTCCCTGCAGAGCCACCGTGTCTTTGCTGAGACAATGAACAAAGCTCCAGGCCTGTGAACATGGGCAGGATCAGACCAGCACCTCTTCCACTGCTTGCTTCGGTACAGGCAAGAGTTAACAAGAAGGCACGTTTTATTTTGCTGCACATCTTTGGTTCACTGGAAGGAGATGCTCTTCCCGGTGCTTCGGCTGTTGTAAATGCATTCTTCTTCCCAAGGTGTCTCCTGGAACTGAGCTCCAGCATGTTGTCACTGGTGGAGAGATGATTATGGAGCAGCAGCTGTCCGTCCCCTCCTGCCAGCTCCCAGCGAGGCAGCAGGAGGGGTGACGGCTCCTCTGGGTGCCTGCTGCTGGCACCACATTCCAACATGCCTGGTGTAAACATGCAGCTTAAAGCTCCGGCCTTTCCCACCTCATCCCAATGCACTGGGGCAAGAAGCCCTCGTGTAGTGCCCAGCTCGGTGTAACCTTCAACCATGGTGGGGTTTTTCACCATAAGTTGTAGAGATCTTGCTGCACACGTCAGCCTGGGAGGGGATGGTTTCAGCTCCGGTATTGTTTCTCCCTGCAGGAGAGAAACGAGTGTCCTATTTCTTCATGCAAAAATGAGGGATTGGAAACAGGCTGAAGGGGAGAGGAGCTGGATGGGTGCCCCAGAGCCCTCACCATCGCAGAGGACGGCAGCCTGGTCCTATGTTACCATCTCTCTGTCCCTTCCCTGCTGCCTCTGTCATTAGCACAGAGCTGTTTATGGGGTTTATTATCTGTGCTTCAAACACTGCCCAGCAGCGTCTGAGCCCGCTGCTGGATCACAACCCACCTCGGGATGCTCCAGCCAGGAGGGAGGTGAGCTCCACACGTGCTAACAGGGGAGGGCCAGATGCAAGCTCTTCCCTGGCGTTTCCCCCCTTCCCCTTGCCCTCGCCTTAGGCCAAGCAGGGAAAATCCTTCAACAGACCCCAGCTGGGGCCGCTGGCTGCCGGCTTTCCATGGCAACGGTCCATCAGGGGGTCAGCAAGGAGGAATTCTGCCCCCTCCTTCCCTCACCGGGGCTGCCGGGCGCTATTCTGATTGCATTCCCGGGGCTGCAGATGTGGTCGCCTTATCTCTGGGAGGTCTGAGTCAGTTTTTCCCTGTGTGACGTGATGGAGCAGGCAGCTGAGGGATGGAGGGAGCAATAAATAGCTCCTGAGGTATGCCGGGGATGTCCGTCCCTGGGGATGGATAAGGTGATGGGTCAGGAGCCTTCCACCACCCGCAGTCCTGGACTTGTGGCACCCATGTGGTGCATGGCACATATGTAGGAGATGAGGGAGATGTCTCCACTGGGCAACCTTCACATATCCTTGACAGCTTGGCCAAGGGAAAAAGGGGAGGCCCAGAAGCACCCATGCTGTGGGCTGGATCCTGCTCCTGGGAAGACCTGAGGAATATGTCCATGGGGGCAGAAGCACATTCATCCCACCAGTACGTATCCAGTACGTGTGTGCTTGCTGCTCCTCAACACACAGAGATGTGTCAGTTCAGAACTGATTCCTTCAGCTTTACAGAGGTGCAGCTGAGAGCAGGATCCAGCCTCATGGACCAGATATATTGATCCATGGCCTCTGCTTGCTTTCTTGCTGAAGCTGGATGCTTCACCATGGAGATGTAGAGTCTCCATGCCCAGCAAAGCTGGCAGGGAATGGTGAAGCTCTGGTGACCAGGTTTCATGCTGTAAGCTGAGCTCCTTTGGTAAAGCAGGACTCAGCCTGCTAGGAGCTGAGGGAAGGTCTTGTGTAAGGTGCTATTGTCAGCCCAAAGCATTAACACCCCCAGAGCTCTTGCACTGAATAATCATCAGTCCAACTTAAAGCAAACCAAGCCACGTTCAGTGTTGGACACATGGCAAGGTTTCCTTCTGTTGGTGCAATCCTCAGCTCAGCTTTTCCAACGTTTTCCCAAGGCTCCAGGAGCAGACTGGGAAAGGAAAAGCCCTTCAGTGACTGAGGGTGCAACAGGCAGGGCCTGGAGGAGGACAGGACACAGAGGCCAGGCACCACGGGATGTTCCAGTGCCATCGGATCTGAGCTGGCTTCCAGTTTCTCATCTTGGAGCTGCAGGCGGGAGCCAGGGCTTGGGAGAGAGTTTCTATAGCAACAGCTGCCACTCACTCCCCATCTCCGATGTAAATTAGTTGGGATTTTATTAGTGTGCAGGATTCCATGAGACGGGAGCTGGTGCTGAGGCCTGATGAGTTTGGGACAGGAGTGTGTGAGGAGAGCTGGCACCTGCACCAACAGGCAGTGCTGGTTTAGGAGCATGTGGAGGAGTTTGGACCAAGGCAGGTTTGGGGAGGTTCTGAATGGATTTTCATCCACAGCTCTGGGTTTTCCAGGTCTCAGGATGCTGGAGATGGGGCACAAAGGCAGAGAGGGGTGCACTGACCCCCAGAGGAGCAGATGGGGGGGACTGACCCGCTCCAAAGCCTAGCAAAGGGAGTGCTGCGGGGTGTGTGCCCTGTATTGGTTGGTGGATGTGACCCTGATGGTGACAACATTGTAAAAGTCCAAAGCCTCTCTTTTGCGTGGAAACTCCATTGGGAAGACCAATAAGGACATGTTGATGGTGATGAGTCTGAAAGTATTTATTAGAAACTCATCCAGCTGCACTTTTGGCTGCACGCAGCTGGACCAATGCATAAAATGCTCCTTGTCTCACAGATCTTGCCATCCAAATTAAAGCATCAGGTAAGGAGGGAATACACTCTCATGGGGCCACCAGCCTGCTCTCAGAAACCCTTTCAGGCCATGAGCAGCTCTGTGTCTCCAGGTGAGTGTTTCCGTACTCATCAAAGGTGCTAATGGTGTGAGACCATTCTAAGTGCCTGCAGCTGGTGCAGCACTGCCTCGGGTTAAAAGCTTGATGATGAAGCCACTTGGTGGTTTGGCAGAGGTGTTGGTGGTTACCAGTGGTCTTCTGGGCTGAGGAGGTGAGGAACTGGGGCTTTGGGAGCCTTGGGGAGGGCTGTGGAGAGGTTTTTGCTTGGTCAAGGGGGCTGCTCAGTGTTAGATCTCCCTGGGCCATGGGGCTTGT
>JANHGB010068070.1:0-19344 GCA_026283785.1 Coracopsis vasa
TAACTCAGAACATAGCTATCATCTCAGAACATCGTAACGCCTGTGAATTTGCTCCTGACAGTCATCTACACGAGGGCTGCATCAGATTGCAATAGATCATCGCTGGCCTGGGGGGATTTAAAACCAACATTCCACGTATTACCAACGGAAATATTATATTATTATTATAGCTGAAGAAGAGGTGCTTTTTATATTTATTTAACTTTTTTTTTAAGCCGAGGATTTAGAACCCCATTGCTGAATGCATGCAATTTAGCTTTTAACCAAAACATTCTAAATGCCCTGGAGGAAAAGTGTGCCACGGATTTCATCACACTGAGTTTATTATTACAAGATACTGAGGATGCCTGTTACTACATTAATGGAGGTGCAACGTGACAAAAGAAAAAAGCAGGAGGCTAAATTAAACAGGAATTTGTGCAGTGGTACCCTGGGAATTGGAGCTGGTCAAGTCTCACAGAACATGCAAACCCCTGCCTTTTCCCTGCTCACCTTCCAGACAGCACTCCACAGATTTCAAGCAACCCCATGGCTCCTCTCTTGTCATGACCCAGCCACAGAAGTGCGTGTGAAGGTAGGGGAAGGGAGAAGGAGAGCAGAAGAGAGGAGGATCCCTGGACAAAGTGCAGCACTGCACCCAGGAGAAGCACAGCTGGAAGGGGCTTTGTTTGGGGTTCACGTTGCCCACTTACAGCCTTGTGCCACAGCCCTTCACTCTGCCCATTCATGCTGGACATCTCCAGGGTACATATGTTCCCATCGCAGACTCCCATCTGGCTGGAATGTGACAGCTGCATGAGGCATCTCTTTCCCTCAGAGACACACTGCAAGTACTGCTAAAAGGACCAGGAGGTAAATTTTCTCCTGGAATGGATTTTGCAGAAATTAAGCACATGGATTTTTTTTCCAGACCCCAACATCTGGTAGACAAAGTTTGCCATATGTTCACCTGAGTGTATCTACCTCTGGTGGAGACACCCTTCCATTTCCCAAGTGGTGTGAAAATATCCAACGCTTTCCTTTCAGTAAACATTGTCAAAGGAGCTGGAATGGCACAAGAAAATGCAGTCATTTACCTGCTCAGGCTCTGGTGAACCCAGTTCTTTGACATGGGAAGCACTTCAGCGCTAGCCATGGGAGCTGCTGCGCTACAGTCCATGCACCTCTACCTTGTTTGTGGCAGAAACAAGAAGCTCCCACACAGCACAGCCTCTACACTCCAGCAGGAAAATTCCTCCAGCCAATCACTCATCCCTAATGGCCCTAGCTCCCAGGGCTGCCGGGAACAGGCAGTAGGCTGGGAGAATATCTGTGTGCCAGAGCCATGCTTCTAATCCTTCGTCCTTACTGATGATGCTGTGGCTCCTTCCTCCTCCCAGCACCTCCTGCACACACATTCTGGGACATGTCTGTCCATGCCTTGGGAAACACCGAGGTCACTATACACTGAGACCACCACATGTGGAGACCATTTGCAGTGCCCAGATCTATGTTCAGCCACATAGCAAGAAAGGAGGCTGGTGCAAGCTGATCCTCTTCTACCAGGATGAGCTGGTGTGAAGCTTGGGGACTGCTGCTACGAGACACCAAAGCCTGCAGCCAATTAAAGCTGGGGAAAGATTCAAGAAAATTACAGCACACAGATTTATTAAGGACACTTTAATTTTCCAGTTGAAATAATACAGTGAATCTCACTGCCAGTATCATCAAGGTCAGCAGTGAGCACATACTCTCATCAGGAACAGTACAGGAGACCTCTGATTAAGGGAACACAAAAGATGGGTAACAAAACCCAGAACAAACACTAGGAAGCAATCAACAGTTACATTCTTGAGTGGATAATACCTGCAATTATAAAAGTTTAATGATGAAAGATTTGAAAATACATATTTAGAGGGTCCGTTCCCTCAAGACCATTTCCAAGTAGTGAGAAAATACTGCTTGAACTATTTTTCCCTTAATGAAAGGTAACCTACATCAGAGTTAATATTAATCAATGATCACTATTTTGAGATTAGGGTTATTTATTATGCCGCTGCCCTTCAAACATTCATATTCAAATGATTACAACGTTCCTCAAGGAAAATCGATAAAATGCCTATGTCAAGTTTTGTGAAAAAGAATGTATACCATCATTAACCACATCAAAATCTGACAAGAGCCTGCATAACTAGTAACAGCACTGCAGCCTGATGAATACACATCCTTGGAGAAAACACAGCTTACTCTGGCAAACAAAACCCATCCGGCAGGCCACTCTGCTTGCCGTACTGTGAGAAGGCAGCATTTACACGCTAGTCAGTGAAGGTGAAGAACGGGGTTTATTGGTTTAAGCTCCTCCAACTGTAGTTTAAATAGGTGAAATTCTCATGGGGAAGGGGAAAATGGTCACAACCTTTTTTCTTCTCTTCTCTTGGTGGTAAAGAAGCTATCACAGTTTGTACATACAAACTGCAGATGATCTGGCAACTGTACTCAAAAGTTTCAGTCCACAAACTCTAACGACAGACTTCATATAAAACCAGCCCCATAGATAAATATAGATGACTAAACCCAAACCTTTAAAACATTACTGAATACTAATGTATGGGGTCAAGCCATTAGCCAAAATATACTCAGAAAAGCTGTTTATATTTTATATGATGGAAAAACCTCAGATTAAGAACTTGTGACAGCTACATCCATAGAAGTTACAGAAAACAGTAAGTTGAAAATCGTATTGGGATCAAAACCATCTGCAGCCCCTTTGACAACATTTTTGAACAGTTCTGTAAACCGGCACAGAAATACTCTCTGTATTAAATACTTTTTAAAAATAGCCCTATGTGTAAGCATGACACGAACAGGCAATTTTTGTTTCTAGCATTTGCCATGTGAAATGTAACTGAAAGGCAGCCATACATTCCTGTCCATGTGCACAAACTGCGTGTAAAAACGTTCCAGTTGGCCTTAGCTGCTCGCTTAATTCGGAGGAATGTACCTCCATGTTAGGGCTCTTGCTAAATTGCTAGAATGAGTCACCATAAAACAAGCAAACCAACAAGCCCCACAACAAACGCAGCCCTGCGCAGCAGCTCTCAGAGGCCACTGCAGGCACAGTAAATCCTCTCTGAAATGGCTCGTCCTGACCAACCTTTTGTTTTTCCACACTGCAATTAAAACAAGAAATAACATCCCTGAGAACCTGCCAGGAACTTCCAGAGATGTGGGCGAAGGGTTGGTGAGGGTGGTCCCATGGAGAGTAAATGCTGCTGTCTTGGGCTGCTGTAACTGAGGTAGTGCTGAGACCTGAGCTGGGTCCTTCACAACCACGAGCCTGCAGACCAGCTGGTCAGCTAAGTTTACCTCCTTTGTTAGCACCTTAGTACGAACACTGAAAGTGAAAAGTGTCCTTCTGAGGGTCTGCTACATCAGCTTATAGGACTGTAGCACCCTTTGGGAACAGCTTCCCCATGTATTAGCTTTTGACAGCAGGGGCTCAGAAGAGCACGCATCAATACTGCTTGCACAAATACTGTAGGTGAACAGTAAAGCAATTTATTACCATAACTTCAGCAACAGTTCTTTTTCTTCAAATAGATATTGCCTCAAAGTGTCTTTAAAAGAGGTTGATGGGATTCCATTTCTGAAATAACCTAGGTGAGATATCACCCAGTTACATTTTAACAGGACACTGGATGCATCTCGAATGTATTAACTTGGGGATGACAAAGTCCATATGCCATTATATCTCTAGACTAACTTGCTCTGTAACATGAAATAGGTATCACGGGCCAAACTACCAAAACTCCGGCACCCTGAATTCAAAAGTGACTTCATCTCTCTGCAAGCTTGGAAATCCACCTGGCAAGAATCCACGGTCTGAAAAGTAACTGTTCATTCTGCAGAAGGAATGGCTGTTAAAAAAATCCAATCTACCCCATAATCCTTGGGGTATGTTTCAGAGTTCCTAAATTCAATGCCAAATTTTAATGCTGGCTCATGAGCAGATTCTGCAACATCTAAAAACAAAACAAAAGCCCAATCGCTCCCAAAGGAAAAAGTTTCATGAGAATGCCTGCTGCTCTGGGGCCTTGGACATGACTGCCCCACATGAGCAGCTGGAAGTATACAGTGTGGGAGTATTTTCAGTTCCTGGCTTGCCCCAAAGGAGTCAATTTCTCAGTGATTCTGCCTTGCATCCTCACTTCATTCTAACATAAAGCAAAAGCTCCCCAAGGTAGGGAGCCCCTATGGTATTCATACGAATGGCTGCAAGGGTTTCTCCGGATATGGGTGCTCTGGGGGAACTCCCAGGAAGGAGAAAACCACTGCAGATCATGGAGTTCCACATGGAAGATGTGACTGCTTGCTAATTCTGATCAATTAATTGTTGTCACTTCTCTCAAAATCAGAAATGAGGATGCTTTCTTCCAAAGCAGGGACATCAGCATTGATCTGTGGCAAATAGGCATTTCTGACCCACAGTATCCTGCGGAAGAGCTGGTTATTCTGCTTGTAGAGGCACCACAGGAAAAGGGAAATGGCAGCCAGCATCACCAATGTCACAAGAACAGCCAAGGCGACAAGTCCACGGTCTGATGCTGAAAGGAAGGACAGAAATTGTTGAGAAGAAAATATAGCTATAATTATAGATAATTCTAAATATAAACACATAGATGTTTTATGGAAAATATATTATTACTCCCCATACATCACACATTTTAAATTATAGGTTTAACAGTGAAAAATATTACTGCAGAAAATACCAGCTCAAAATATTTTATTACTCCTTATAAAAGAAAAAAAAAAAGAAAAAAAGGAAGTACAGAGACAACTTACCTTTTTCAGAGGGTTCTGTTGCATCAATATCTGAAATAGAACCCAGAACCATCATAAAATTGCCCACAGAGATAACAGAAGTTACTATACATACTCACTGTAGAATTGATACTGAGAAGACAATCTATCTAAAACCGCACAAGAGCAGACTGCTCTTTGTTTAATTAACCCATGTCAATAGGATTCCAAATGGCCAAGTTAAACATGATCTGTTACCTAAAATCCCTTAAACTTGGCAGGATATACAGACTGACACTTGTGCAAGGATGAGCAGCAGTATTTATCCACTTTTTAAAGTATAAATGCATGAGCAGAAGCCTGCAGCAGTAGCTACCATGTCCAGCAGTGACTCAGGCACTTGGGGTGGGCTCTGGAAACACTTCAGCTCTCACAGACTCACATTCCTACTAATGCAATGTCTTTGTGGCTTTCCTACCCTGAGGGGTCTGGGGAGGTCAACCTGATGCTCTGCACGTGGCTCACCCATACAACAGCAAGTCTACTGCAGTCAGCAGTAACACAATGGCTGCCCAGGCTCCTCAAAAGGAGGGTACCCCAGCTGAGTTTTTTCTATTTTTAATAATACCAAGGGATGGAATTATTCATGAAAACTAAGAGCAAGTAAGCAAGCAACAAGGAACATGTAAAACAATGGTTATAAGGACACAACTGTCTTCTTTTACGGAAGTACCTACCTGCATCCATTTTACATACAAATCCCTTTTTTTCTCTACATGAAGATAATTGCCAGACACCATCTGTGGTCCTCAGGCTGATGCAGAAATTCCCTTTCAGATGATCAAATTCAGGCTCCCTGATGCCCCAGTTGGAGTAATTTAAGGGAGAACCATCAAACCAGGAGACTGTCTCATCTACGGGCAGAAGTCATAAATCATTATAAAATATCACAGCATTTTGATAAGTATCTGTTTCAGTTGGACTTACCCTCACATAAAAAAAGACTGTATTACAGAATGCCAGGATTTTGTCTGTTTGACCACTATATCACTTCATCTTTTTACTTGAAGGACTTAAAACATTCTACGTATTTGACATAAGACAGCCTGCAGTGCATCTTTAAGACGACGATAAAGGCATTCACATGCATACGTTCATACTGAGTATTCAGCATACTAAGAAGTAACGATTACAAGAAAGCTTGACTGGTTTTACTACATCATAAGCTAGTAATAAGCATCAAAAAACCCCAAAATCTCAAAGGAAGATGGTAGCATTAAAATAACCAAAACCCAGAAGAGATTCAAAACCTACTGTCTGTAACAAGCAGGATGTTCAACCAAACCATTTGCACAGAATAACCAAAACTGTGCAATTCTTCCAAAATGAAGGCATTTTCGTCTTCATCTTGAATAGTTAGAAGATTTGATCCTACAAATTAAACACAGAACAAGTTTCCAAACAACCTATGCCATTAAAATGTAATACTGCATTTCAAAATGTAAATATTACGAGCCTTAATTGAAAAGCTTGAACAGCCTGGTTATACATTATAAATTCTTAAATTTGCAATTAATGTCAGAATGCTCAGGCTGATGCAAAACTGTTCTCACACGATTTAAAAAAGTTTGAAGGGAAAAATTAATTTTATGTGTTATTCCAGAAATCAGTATTTTGGATGGAAAGGAACTTTTTTTTTTAAATGTAAACTGCATCCAACTTTGTAGTTGGCTTATGAACTTCACTATCAGCATCTTGACCTAGCGAAAACTCATGCCATGATTTTAGTAATTTCAGATAATATGTATCACAATGATATTTCGTAGCTACAAAATAGTTACTTACCTTGATTTTTGCAGACTTCATATGCAGTATCCAAACTTGTGCCCTGCAGAACTGTGGAAAAGCTGTAGCAACTGTTTTTGAATTTGATCCAGGGAACACTTTTTTCTGAACATAAGCCTTTATAGGCAGTGAGTTTCTTTTCTGTGATAGAAATAACAGCACAGCTTTATTGGCACAACAATATACACATTAATATAACATTCCACATTCTGTTTTGGAGTAGTGCTAATAAGCATGTTATTGCATCATGCCTCTATTTTCCAAAGTGAAAATGTAGCAGTTGTATATATTTGTATCAGAATTGTAAAGCTGGCTTTATTTCTGATCAAAATCCTTGCTGGATTGCAACAGCAGTACCAGGACAATCGAACCGGTACTGATGTGCAGAGGGAGTCATGAGCTAACTACAGCCACATCTGAGCACTCTGGGCTTCCCAGCATCTCCCAGAGGGCTGGGGATTTCCAAGGACTGCATTGCACAGACAACTGATGCCAAATACCGTGGCACAGAGGAGGGTTTCCCACCAGTAAGCAGCAGGCAGCCTTTCCAGTGGGCAACATGCTGCAGTAGATTCCTCTGGCTCAGGACAACTCTATAAGCTCACTGCAGCATCACCTTTTGGCAGTGCTGGAGATTTGGCTATGTTACCTATGGTCTCTCACATGCTTCCTCCTTTGCCACAAAACACATTTGAAAAAAACTAGATAAATCTCAGGCTGTATATGATTACAGAACTCGACATAAACAAATCAGAAAATTAGCCAGCTTAGTTACAAAAAACATGCAAAGGAATCATGCTTGTCTTGAAGGATTCCAAAACAGCTTTCTTCTCAACAGATCCTTAAGCTATAAAAAGCTGTAGGCAAACCCTTGGTGATAAATACCACCAAACAAGAACTATTTTGAGAACTGGATGCTGCCAAAGACTCTGTAGTACTGGACTGAATGGAGCTCCAGACCAGAATTCTGGATTCAAATAAAGCCCAGGTAACTGACAGAGCAGTGCAGGAAACACATGTTTTAGGATACAGGAAAATATTTTTCTCTTTACAGAAAAAAGCTGCAAAATCTTTTATGTGCAATCAGTAAAGATGTGACTTTAATTTTTCACTTTGCTCTAAATGCTTCCCTTCTCCCATCCTATCGTTAATTGCAGCAAACTGAATTTATTTCCCTTCAAGCTAGGTTATTAGCAATCATCATTTTTCACAGATAATATAGTGTTCACTGAAGAGACGGAGTAAGTAATTTTCCTGTGTCTTTTTCTATTGTGAAAGTTCTCTTTCCATTTCCCTATGGACCAGACCTTATGGCCAATATTTCATGGGGAAAAAATGGTTTCACAAATAGGAGATGCAGCAAGGAAATGCCAGAAATATATTTAAGTTTTGAATAATACTATCATCACTGTTTAACCTCTAACTAATGAGGTTTTTTTCATGTACTTCCACTGTCAATGCACACATGTGCTGCTACAAAGATTTAATACAAAACTGAACACCGACTTACTAGGTGGCACATGGCAAACTGCTCCTTGCAGAAGTCTTTCACAGTTAGCGCTTTTCCAGTGGCCCCAAGTATCGATGTAAACACAGCTGCCAAAGGCCTGCGACTCGTCATCTTCCCAGAAGGTAAACAAAGACCTTGTCCCATCCGACCATTCAAAGTTGAGCCCGTTCTGCCAAAACAAACTTCAGGTTATCTTTCTGATAGGCTTTAGCACCACAGAAGTTCATCTTCTGGTGGCATCCTCCCCAGCTGTTACAGAATGGCTTTTACTTTTCCAAAGGCTGGGTAGATCCAGAAGGATCTACAAAAGGGAGCTCCAAGGATCCTCGCAACTTACTTCTGGGAGACCACAAACTATATCTAACCTGCTGTTTTCAGCTAGTGGTTATTTGGGCCATCGAGCCACTACAAATGAAGGAACATAACTTCATTGTTGACCCTACAAGGGATTTTTTGTGTGTGTTTTTAAATGTTTTCTATGGCTTTTAGCTTTCAGTAGTCATTGCACCAAACTGGCTCTCACTAGATTTACATATTACATTGCAAAACACTTGTTAGGGCTCAAATTTTCCCAGGTTTAATTTCCAGATGCAAACTTCCTGTGACTTCAAATGAGTGACATAGCTCATTAGCTTGCTTCTGGAAACACTCCTTTGCAGAAACAAATTCACAACCAGGGAGTCCACTACATACATCTGAAGTGAACAGCCCGATCCAGTGGTTGTATCCCAGGCGATTCACCATGACTGTGAGGAAAGCTTGGTGATACTGGTTTGTGATGCTGACCAACTCTGCGCCGTTTGCCATGCAGGTTTTTAAAGCCGAAGACCATGTAAAATTCCCACGTAAGAGTTGGTATGTTCTGTTTCCATATTCTAAGGTATCCGGCAGAGGGTACACTTCAGATGCGTTGATAACATGCCTGGATGTGTCTGTTACAAACAAAAAGAAAGGAGTTATTTATTTTTTAAAACAAGCAGCTTGAAGGTCAGTAAGAAATCCCCTGGGATCTGGTCATAACCCAGATGTCCAGCAGCAGTGGGCTGCAGAGTGCTCTTATCCCAGATACCTTGCATGTAATTTAGATTACTTCTTTTTTGACACATTATTTTTAGTAATTTCCAAGATCAGTTTACCGCACAAAGCCTGGCCTCACAAATGACTGTACTGGCACGACGACAGGATGACAAACTGTGGCGTGTGGTACAAGTGCTTGGGAGCTTCTTGAGCTTGTCTTTACTATCCATGAGCAAATGTATGGAAGACCACAGTACTGGCACTTGAAGAGAAATCCTTTGTGCATAGAGACTTCAGTCTCTTTTTGATGGCAAACTAACACAGCAATGTCTAAAAAAAAAAATGCAGGGCAGCAGTGGACTTTTTAGATTTAAGAAATAGAAAGTCTCCCATGAGAAAAAAAAGTCAGGAGAAAGACACCATTTCCATCCCAGCCCCATCTGTGATGCTGCTGTGGCTTGCTTTCCTACAGGAGGCAAATGCCTTTGCTAACGTGATGAATGCCCACAGCATACTTTAAGCAAGACTATTAAAATAAAGCAATACCTCAGTTTTAATCCTGTTTGTCAGTTTGGATTAATTACCTCTGTCTATAAAACTTCTCTGTGATTACAAACTGAAGTGTGTACTATGAGCTGGAGTGGTTTTTATACTTGGTTCCCCTTATGACTAAGAGTCAAGTATCTTACAAAAGTTAATTAATTAATTATTTGTCATGCATAAATCATTTAAAATTAGAAATTTCTAAGCAAGGAAAGTTCTGCTCTTGAGCTAACTGAACCACTCGATTTTGTTCCAGCTTTCACAGCGCACGCCACTGCTTAAAAAAAATGAAAAGGCAGGAAATGCAGTAGAACGCTGCCACAGTCCTAAGCCAAGCATCACTAAGAGATCAGAACCCAGTTCAGATCAGCTGCTGGTTTGTTTTAGTTTCCTACAGAAAATAATTCTAAAAAGGGGAAATGGGATGCGGACAGGATGGCAGAAGCAAAGCACCAGTTCCTCTTTCCAGGTACTGATACATTCACATCTTACATTCATCCAGCCAGGAAAACATGGGGAGGGTCCTGAGCACTCGCTGCAGCCCCATTTCCCCCAGTGCCCTGTAGCCTGGATGCCCTATGGCAAAAGTTTTCCTTCTTGCCTTTGAATGCCTTTTCCATCTGCCCGGCAGAGCAGCAAGGGGTTAAAATACAAACGATCAGGAGGTAAATGAAACAAACCAGCAGGAAAATGTATTTACTTATATTTTCTACACCTTGTGCAGGATTACTCCAGCACTCCCTGCAACTGCGGTTCACAATAAATGATGGCTATGGTTTGCTACAACCACACCTGAGCACTGCCCAAAGTTTGTATTTATTTATTCTACTTCTTGACTCACTCTCTCCCACCTCCTAGGCAGCCAGCAGGAGAGATCATCTCTTTAGACTCAGGGCTTAACTAAGAGGTGATATATGAAGATGAGGCATATTAAACCACCCCTGCAGTACGTACAGCATCCGAGAACACTCTGTACAGGCTCAGATTACAGCCCCCCCTTTGCTTACGGTTAATAATTTGCTGCTGATCTATTCCGGTAACATGCCCTGACAGCTTCCCACTGGCAGGTCTGCAGCTGCCCTTGGGACAGGGCTCCAAAGCTGCGCCAGCACCCTGGGGAAGCCGGCAGCCCCCCATCTGAGAGGTAATACAGGAATATGACTGGAGGAAACCAAACAATGCATGGTCCCCGCAAAAGCTTTGTGCTTCTAACAAGGGAACTTTATGGTAACAAAATTAGACAAGTGTGAAAAGAAAAGCCAAACTCTATTTGATCAACCTTCCCATATGCGCTGTTTGTAGAAATACATTTTCTAGAGTCTATTCTAATCTAACATTGCAAATCCCCCCCAATAACCATATATTTATCACAATTACCCTCATTTTTCCTTTTGTGATTTCATGCAGTAACTCTGCTGCCATGACAGAAAACATGAAATTTCATCTCTATTCCTCTTTCTAAGATAGGCAACAAAGAGCTCAAAGTTTGAAAGAAAACATCTTTTTTTTTTTTTTAGAAATTAATTCTACATCACAACTATTAATTAATGAGTGTAGAGCTTGTCTGTCTAAATATCAAACAATCTTAGAAATCTCTTATGTTCTTGGGTTTACAGACACCTATAACAAGTTGCTTCTAGATGAAAATAAAAGTACAATGAATTCAGTATAGTAAGAAAAGAGAAGCAAAGCAAACCAAAACCTTACCCTGATCCTTTTGGCAGACAAACCCAAAATTTTTCTGACAGTTTTCTAAGTACCATTTTCCCGTAAAATAAAAATTAGGGTTATTTGATACCACTGTACATAGTGGAAGTTGTTCTTCGACGTTTGCACTGTTATACCATTGTCTCTGCAATCAATACAGAGCCTTATATTAAAAAAGACACTGTGTAAAAACAATAGATAATTATTACAGTAAAGATGGAAGAATAACTATCTGAAAGTCACTATTACAAATATTTAGGTAGAACAATGAACATAAAATACACACACAAATAAAGAGAATTTGAAACAATAAGCTTACTTTCACTGAATAAACTCAAATGCTAAGACAAGTATGAATTAACACTGCGTTAAACAATAAAAATATGAAATTCATAATCTTATTCCTAAGTTTTGCTCAGACCCAGCATATGGTACTAACCATATAATTCAAACTTTGGTGCTTAAAAGCAATTGCAAGAGAATATGACTATAGCCACAAATTGCATAAATAACTGTCTCGATGGTGTCTTTTTTGCTACCTGTAGTTATGCCCATAAGTTTGTGCCCACAGCTGTCTGAAGCTGAAAAGACTAAGAGAAGACGAAGTTGCTTTAACAAGTTAGGCCTTGTCTTTGGGACATGATTTTGATGGTTAAAACAACTTCGCGCTGTCCTTAAACGCCCTGGAAATACTCACATGCACTACTTCAACTGGAGACCAGTTGGAATACATCGGAAGATTCTCATTCACCCACTTCTCATAATCATCACTCTGGAAACCTATCCAAACATTAGTTTTCTGTCCAAATAGATTCATTGTTATGAAAGCTGGAAAATGAAACAGGAATAAAATATTAACTGGTAACCACTTATGGATAGATGAAGCCTCTTCCAACACACTAAAGCACTGAAAAATTTCATTACTAATCAAGGACACTACATAGGTACTAGGAAGTAAGAACATGAGCAGTATTTCAGTGTCATCTAACTATAAATTCAGTTAAGCTGCCTAATTTCTGTTGGGTTAGGCTCTAGTCCATTAACTAAGAAGTCTTCCAGAAATGCTCACAGCAGCTTGAACAATTTATGTATTAGCTCAGGGTACTGTCCCATTGAAAAAGCTTTGCTCACTTTTAGTTGAAAGTAAGATTTCTCAACTAAAGATAGCCAGTGAGATTCCTCCCACCTCCAAATAAGTGATTTTACAAATGTACGAAATTCAATCCCAGATTTTTATAAATAGGGAATATAAATACTTCCCAAAATACTGGCATTTAGTTCTGACAGTTCCAGTCTAGCATTGTGCTTATGTGTTGTATTATAGCTCAGGTTTTAAGTGCTATTAAAGGAAAAAAATGAGATTGCTTTCGTAATAGTATGACGTTGCGTTCATAATGTAGAAATTTTAAATATCAAATTCTTAACTGGGCATTCCGTTATATTTTTGTATTTCTAACGCATGGTAGTAAGCACAAAAGAACTTATAACTATTCCTCAAAATGTACCTGTCACACAGCTCAGTGAATATTTGAACCTTTATATTTTTAAAGCAGTGGAACCATAAGTAGGATCTGAATGATCTTTTTTCCTAAATCACTATCCAAGATGAAACTTTACCACAGCATCTTAATAAAGAAGAAATTTTATTTATTTAACAATGTTTTCAGTACTCAACCTTGTTCCAGTTCATCTTCAAGGGAAGCAAGTGACCCATCATAGCTACTGCAAAACACTTGTGCAGAGTACCAGTTCCTTAGATGCTCTGGATCCTTTGGAATTTGTATCAAAAAGCACTGTTCAAAAAACAAACAAAAAAATAGGGCTTGTTTTAAAAACTATTTATTAATCACCAGAAGTAATCACTAAAACATTTCACTTAATATTAAATATTTCATTAGTTTCTGTCCTGCAATGGACCTCTCCAACACGCCTGGTATCAGCTTTTAGCTGCGATCAGGCTTGGATTCAAATCTGCTCTTTAAAGGCAAACTCAATCTGGGTTAAATTTATCCTTGTGGTCACTGCAGTTTAGCACTGGGATAAATTGGCCACCTTCATGCATATTGCTGTTAAGGAATGCATGTATTTATGAGAAGTGTGATGAAATGATTGTCTTTTGACTTTCAATTGCAAATAGACTTTGTTTTATAATTATCTTTGATGAACCCTATTTGAAAAAGCATCTTGGCAAGAATGACAGCAGTTAGGGATCCATTTAGTACAAGAAGGGGTCAGAGATCTGTTTTGAGAGCATAAAAGACTCTTCAAATTGTCCTAAGTGGAAAAGACAGGATGAAGCACGTTTTTTATGTCAAATGCACAAATACACTTAAGATAGCTTATGTGTATCTGAGTATTAATTTCCTTGAACTAAAGTAAAATGTTTGACACCTTATTAAGACACCTTATTCTCTGTGCAAAGCTACTTAATCAGTGCAAACCTCTGTATCACTGTTTCAGTAGTTAAAACCTAAGGGCCCTGCTTTCAAAAAGGTAGAAAATCTTCAAACATTATATAATCTTTAAGTGTCCCATTTCTGCCATAAACATGGAAAGCATTTTGAATAATCAAACAGCAGAAAAAATGTTATACTTTTAACCCAAAGTGCAGCCAGCCTTTGGGACATACTCCTTGCTGGTTCTGGTCTTTCGGGATCTCTTTCTCTATTTTCCATGCAAATTTACGTTTGCAAATACAGGGAAGAGAGACAGTGCAGTTTTCGTCACCCCAGAGTCCTGTGCAAACAGAAAAATCACAGTTCAATACTGGCTTAAGAATTGGAACGGTTTTTTTCCTTAGGTATCTTAGACATTGTTAAGAAGGGTATCCTTTAGTGGTTGAGTGAGATGACATTCCACATCAAACACATTTGGACAAATCACATTACAGTGGATTTGATGGTCCATGGGGCTCATGCTTTTATCCCCAGTTTGATGTTATTAAATTTAACCAATTCCTCTACACTGAGTCACATAACATATGCCTGTACTGTCATGTATTTGAAAAACAAAGACATAGAAATGATGCCTTCCAAGATAAAATAGTTTGACTGCCTTAATATTGAAAATTTTTGGCAAGATCCAGGTACTGACATAAAATGCCTTAGGAGGAAAATACATTTTTCAGTGCACTGAACAAGCTGTTGACCGGCTCTCATCTGCCGGCCAGCTGAGGGGTGAGGGTGGGCATCTCTTCCTTTTGTCTGATACTAGCTATAGTAACGCCAAAGTTAACAATTTGAAAGTCATGAATCAAAACCCCAAGATTACATGTGGAGAAAAAAAAAAAAAAGAAGGTTTTAGATCTTTTCAGTTTTGGCTTTTGAGGCTGAGATTACAAAGGAGCAGCAACTGGATTTTTTTTTCCAGCTCTTCTCACGAATACAAAGCTAGGTATTTTTTCTTTCCGCGGAACCTGACATGCTTACTTTAGCATACGACTTGCAGATCTTCAGAAAACAGACACTGTGAGATGACAGAAATCATTGGAACCAGCGGCACTGTATTTTATTTTATTTTTTAATTACTGTATTAAAACACAGAGCTATGTGGTGATGTAAAGGCTAGCACCAAGAACACAGTACCTCAAAATCCCTCAGCAGATGGGGCACGGGACATGACTTTGATGGATCAGAAATAAGCTAGAAACCTGAGTACTTGAAGTTGTATGCTGATGTAAAAACAGTTTAAAAATGTAGGAAAAATTGCTGCTCAGCCCATCTGGCTCATTTGGTTATGTGAAAACTAACTGTGAAAACTAGCAATGCATTAACATTTTTGCTGTGCCACATAACAGATTCTTAAGTAAAACTAAAGTATCAGTATCACTGGAATCTTTGTATTTTGATATTAGAGAACTGGAACTATTAATATACTTTTAAATCCCACAGATTAGTCTCTGGGCATATTAATGATATTTCACTATTCTTTTCATAACCATAAAAGCAGTTATGCAAATTATAACCATGGACTTGAATACAGATTGCACTTCCTCAGAGCAATTATAAAATAAATACAACCCCTTTGGCCAACAACTTAGCAGCAAAAGGAAGTATGAAATAAACCTGTTTGTGATGAAATGAAGCCACATCTTTTCCCTGGTTTCTCCTGATCTCTTTCCCTCCCTTCATTCCAGTTCTGGTATGTAACTGGTGATTCATCTCTCCAGCTGCACAGAAATGTTAAGAGTGAAGTTACACTTTCTCCTATCTTTACCTAAAAATATACCCTCCATTACAAGCATTTGTAAAGGAGATACAAGGTAAAAAGGGCCCCTTTATTAATTAAGCATTAAAAAAAATCAGACAACCAAAACCAACAAGGTTGATGTTCATGCACTTGGCTTGTCTCTTTTATAACCCTTTGGGAAGAAATGCTGTTAACACAGAGATAAATTAACTGTAATATATACAGAATGATATTTAATGAGAACCGAAGTTATCTCTCGGATATTCCACTCAGTTATCAAATCACTTTAGTGCATAAGACTGAATGGCAGCCTGCAAACAAGGCATGCCAAGTGCAACTGACAGCAGCTGAAGTGTAGGTATTCTTACCGAAATTCATCACTGAAGTTTTCGGCGTGCAATCCAATCCACCAGTGAACATCACTGTTTGATAGCTATAAAAAAAACCCATTTTGCCATATGTTTAGCTGTTGTTGCCTTCTTATCAAAGCATTAACAAACTCTAAACTCAGACTCTGTATTCAGACTAACAGCATTTCTATTCAGTTCCAAAGGGAAGAACAGGTGCTAAATCCTGCCCACATTAATTTATGTCACTTCAGTAAGGTTATTCACATAAGCAGATCATTATTTAGCCCCATTTCCACTGGATTCCTGATGTATCTGCTGTAAACTAGAAATTTACGATTTTAGGAATTTACGATTTTAGGAATTTGCAGCCTATCTGGCTTCAAAAGGACTGTAGACTTAGACCAGAATTTGTTTTTCCCTAATTCCTAAAAAAAAATACAGTAGCAAATATTTCCTTTTAGCATTAATATACTGCTGGTTGTTAATGTTTCCAAGACATTTTCTATGAACGTTTACTGAGTTTTTATATCTCATACAAGAGATTCCTAAAGGTCCTTTCCAGACTGACTGTTGCTCTCATGGAAGGCTCTAGACCTTCACTCCTAAAAGGTGAAGTATTATGGAAAGTCACAGAAATAATGTAATTCAAACACCCACTGTGCTGACTTGATTCTGCCTTAAGCTATGAACAGGCTTTACTTCCAGAGTTAGCCACTCAATAGTCACAGTTTTGGGGTCTTTGGAAAAGAGCTGTCAATAACAACAAAGTTCTGAATGTGCAGGACACTGGAAAAGCCACTCTGAAAAGCATAAGTTTTTTTTCCACAAAGAACTGAAGCGCAGCCTATGTTGTGGCACCCACGCTGTCCCTGGAGTTAGAGATAGGATTTCAACAGCCTACAGCTTATAGAGCAGTCACAAATGAAGGAATTACACATCTCTGACAAAGAAAAGATTCAGGAATGTTATCCAACTTGGTATTGCCTGCCCCTTGAGTTTGGTTTTCTAATCACAGCACTCAGCCTGCACATTACAGTTTTTGAAGAAATAGTGAAAAATGTGATTTCAAATTCCACGCTAAAAACTTCCAGGGTCTTTTGAGGCAGAGCCACCCACCTGCACATTAGCAGAGATGATTCTGATATGTTACTGGCTTCTTTAGCTAAATAGGGCTTCAGGAAGGGATGTGGGAAATGAAGATAGCAAAAGAATTATTTCTAAAGTAAAATGTTTTTGGGATTCTGTCTGGAGCAACCAGCGACCAGACATTCCAAAAGAGGCAGCAGAAAATAGCCAGTTACTGCCTGAGGGTTTATTTCTTCAAAGAAGTAGTTTTTGTTACCTTCTTGATTTTATTTTGAATAAAGGCTTGTTCACCAGAATTATTTATTGTCGCCATTCCACTGCGAAGCCAGGAGCAGACAAACTCATACGTTTCCCAGTTCGTTTGACTGACATGGAAGAGATATTCTGCTCCTTGATAATATGACCATGGCAGTTCTAGAAAACAACAGAAAGTGTCAGTGGTGTGCAGGGGTAAAAACTCATTTCAAATCTTATTCTTTGTAACCACCATGGCCTGCCTTTAGCCATGTGTCAGAGGACAAATATGCCACAATTAACTGCAGAGCCATATTTAACACACAAATTTATGGCGGGTGGGGGGAGGGGAGGAGCAGCGGAAGCACTAAAAATGCACTATGAGTTAATGTTTAAAATTCATTCTGTAGTGCAGTAATATTAAAAGAGTTGGCCCAACCATTGCAAAGAGGCAGTTCTAATGCAAGGGAGAGGTTATCAAACTCCTGTCTTGTTACCGGCAACATTCCTTTACCTAATCGAAGCAGTATCTGATGCTTCAGTGTTCCTAAGCAAAGGAGTGCAGATTTTGATCAGTAGCAACTAGTTTCTACAAAATTCTTTAATGTACATTTTTAACTCAGGACATTGTAGTTATTTTTACCACTGACTTCAATTGTATTTCCAAGTTACAATGTTTCAAGTTGTGAAAAAGAAAATGTTTTCATACCAGCTATGTACCAATCTGGGTTCTTTGGTTTAACACCTGCAAAAATACATAGATATATCAAAACATTGCTGATTTAGAATGTAAAGAGGTGTTTCATGGAAACTGCTTTCTCTGCATAGTAAAGATTCAATAAAAATCATTAGGAATATTGCTATTCTTGTTCAGGGACAAAAAAAGGAGCTTAACATGGAATACAATAAAATAAATGCCACATTTACTAAACAACATTTTTAGTAACCTTTATAAATAAGAAATCTGATTAACTCCTGATAACTAACTGCTAATCACTGCTATCCATTTTTAAACTGACTGGATGCTAGATGTGCTAACTGGCCAAGAAACGCTATTGTTCACATATAGTTTTGCTATGATTTCATGTAGAAGACCAAAATGAGGAGAACTCCAGATGTGGCTAAAAAGCAGGCGTTCAGGTATTTTTTTTCCTTGACTCTCCTGAATTACAAGTAACTGGTATAGCAGACAATGTATGCTAATTGACATTTCACCTTTTGGTATTTTGCATATCCATTCACGCTTTTCATTGCAGTGTGCTGGGAAGACTGTTCGATTTACTTTGAACACGCCACAGTTTCTTGAATCATCTTCAACATACTTGCCCTCCAAAAATGAAGATACAACCTGAAAACAGCACATTCATTATCTTTTGCCAACAATTCCAGATGAAGCATTTAAAAATCTCAATACAGAAAATAAAGAAGCATTTGGAGATGAGTCTATGGAAAGAAAATCATAAGCAACAACTAGAGGTCCACCTCAATTATGGTGGTAGAATCCAAGAACTAGGATCAACAGTCATGTTCTCTCAATGTCATCAACTTTCCTATCTTGTATCAGACTTCATCTTTGTAAAAATAATTGAATAGCTATGAAACCTAACAATTTTTTGACATGATTAGCATTAGTTGCCCACATATAACAGCCTTTGCTTAGGTTCAACATGTTGCAATATTGAACTTTACACTTGCGTTCTGAAATGACTTAAGCAACAATGGCAGAGCTGGCACTGCTCTTCGAGGCTGAAATCCAATTACCTTCTTGTTTAATGTTTAAACCCCAGGTACTAACCAATAATGCTCAAGGATGCAAAATAAAAAGTGGTATTAAAAAAGGAAAGACTCAGCTCTGAATGCAGGCATCAACCTAACAGTTGCAGAACAAATAAAGTATATGTAAGCACAGCTCAAAGGCTTTCCAATGAGTGTGCATGTCTATATATGTGAATATATATATCTATATATACGCGTTCACCCTGTATACGCCTTGTCCCAGGCTAAACATAACGTGCTTTGCAGGAAAGCACATATCTTCAGAACTTCATAATCCTACCAAATTCCTTTCACAGTTGCACAGCCCTT
>JANHGB010068074.1:0-19782 GCA_026283785.1 Coracopsis vasa
ACATTAAGAAGAAATCCCTCAGCTTCTCCTTCCCTTTACGTAGGCCCAGCCTGATAATTTATCTCTTGCATTATGAAAAAAAAACAAAAAAGCAAATATAGCTTGTGGTGGTACCAGTTTGATCTTTGGTATTAAGCCAAAAAGGAATCCCAGGAGTGAGCAGTATCTCAGGAAAATGGAGGACTCCCTTCTCTCTGCTGTTTCTCAGCTGAGCTAGTCTTGCTCGGGAGCCAAGACCTGCACCCAGCATCTTTCCCTGTGGTAGAGGGTGCCTGATGCACACAGTGATGAAGCCTTCTCAAGTCCCTCCTTCCTCCAGTGGTTCCCGTTTTGCCAGACAACGTGTATACATGTGCTTTTGGCATTTGTCTGAGGAAGAAAAAGGGCAAGAACATGCCCCATCCCCCTCCTAGATCACGAAAGAGAAAATTACACCAACCTAATGCTAAACCATGACAACGGGAGAGCCAGATCCACCTTCTGCTGAAGACACCTACCAGTGCAAACCAGAATGTCAAAGGCAATAAGAGGGTTGGCTGCCACAAAAGGTAGTTCAGGTGACACAAATAAAGGTTCCAAGCAATAAAATCTTTAAAGAACACTGAAATACCACTTATGTTTTTCCTCCTCTAGGTATGACAAAGACATCCCATGAATATGGTAGGATTTGCTTCCCACTTTGGAGTTACATCAGCGTGGGGAATTTTCATTCACATTTACTCAAACAACTTCACATCACAAAGATCTTGGGAGCTTTCTCCAGTGCTTTTTCTGAAATCATCTCCTGCTGTACTCATCACAACCAATTGTATGTCATTTCCCCATGAGTAATACAAGCAATTCGCTTCAGCCAGGCTTCCAAATTATGTAGGAATCATGTTTATAACAAGCTCCTATTATTTGCATGCTTTTATTAGAACAAGAATCATCAATGAAGAACACAGTGTTCCTTTAAAGTCCTGCTTTCAGAGCAGCAAACTTTAAAGGCAACCATTGAAATATATAATTTACAAAATTACTGTAATTGATGTAACTGTTATATTGAGAGGTGTATAAGTTCAGAAGCTTCCGATACAGTGCATTCTGGTTTTAAAATTATATCTTCTCTTGAATAATAGAACATAGCTAATAACCTGTCTTTCACCAACAACCCAAGTCAAGCAAGTGGCAGGGCCAAGCTGCAGAGCCTGCTGAACTTGTCATTTTCTCATATGACAAGTAAATAGATGAAATAAATTAAATGAAAACCAAACCAAACCTTTATGAAGTCACTAACTTTCTGGAGGTGTGAAATTCCACTTGCCTTGGAGTAAAATGTTGTTTCACCTACCTGAAAGACCAAGTACGTGAGACAAATGGATGGAGATTTTCCATGGTCAGGTGATATAAATCTATTCCTTTTAATGAGAAAAATCAGTACTCTTTCCATTACGCCTCTGTGAAGTGTGAAGGTCAAAGAGGTCTCAGTTGCTACTACATTACTCTTAAGTGGTTAAGATTTAACAAATGTTAGTATGTATCAGTAAAGAAGACGCCACCATTATAAAAGAAATGCCAGGTATGTGGCATACACATGTAACAAACATCGTATTCAATTTCATTGCAAATTACAGTCATACCTTTGAAACATCTAGTGAACTGGCATATTTCTACTGTTAGCGCTGTCCTAAAAATTGTTCAGAAACCTCTCCTGTTTGAAATGTCTACTGTTCATTGACTTACATAAAATAACTGGCGCTATAATTTTATACCTGTCAAAAATCCAATATACAGCAGTGACTAATTGCTATTTTGTGTGCTCAGAGAGGTATAAAATCAATTTAACCACTCTGCAAATCAACAAATTCTTTTGTGAAACTGCAGAACAGTAAACATAGTTATGGTTACTACCGCTACCAGTCTTCGTTTTCAGTCTTTGGGGGAGGCGAATTTGCTTATATCATGTATAATCTTATAACAGTTCTGACACCAATCTTGTGAAGTGCTTAAACCACTCTTACATTGGTAAGAACCCTAGAAACCTCTAGCTTCTACATGAGTTTTGGTTTTCATGACTTCCCAAATGATGCAACGTGTCTGAATGCCCAGTGATTTACACTTCCCTCTGCTGCTCTTTGTATCTATGTCAATAGCAAAGAACTTTAAAAAAATGTAAGCTTTTTAGGCTTTGTATGTGTGAGTATGTGGCAGGGTGTACACAAAGCCAGTGATTTGACAGGCTATTCAAAGAGATGCAAAAAATACTGAAAAATACTCTTTATTTCTCATCTCAATCCCATTAACCAGTCTCATTCAGTCACATCAGTTGCCATGTACAGAGCACGAAAATAGTGTTATTTTCTTCTTCTTGTGGCTCATCTTACCATGCTCTAATACTATTCCCACTGAAAAAAGTAACAAAATTTCTCCTTTGAAAACATTTTGCATTAAGCCACTTTTATCAGACCCTGGAAAGAAATGAATGAATCTTCAAGTGCTCCCATCAAATTTCATGTCTGTGTGTTTCAAAAAACAATGCATCTGTCTTAATTTTACAAGTTTGGGCAAAATATTTTCTTCTGTGAAAATAACATTTCCAATGCTGCTGACTGTGGGTTTTATTGGCAATTGAGGCGTATTCTTGTAGATGCAAGAAACAAAGGCAAAGAAAAAATAGTTACAAACTGAAATAAAAAGGTTATTATCAACAGGTAAAAAGGGGAAGGATGCCATTCACTGCAGAAAACAGTTGCACTGAGCAACTGTGGAGGAACAGATTTCCACAGCTTGCAATAATAGTTTTGCAATAAAACAAACAAGCAAGGGCACTAATGATCCAAGAGCCGATGGAAAGAAATGAAAATACATTCTTAAACAAGTTGCTGTTTCTGATATATTGGTAAGCTATCACCTGTCCAGCAGAAGTTCAAGTCAGCATCAACTGAAATGAACTTGAATTACAACGGCATGAACATACCTTGATTAAGAGAGGCCAAATGATGCAACATGTAATTGTTTTTGCCTAGACACAACATCTACCTTCATCAGTGCTGTCCTAATGCATTTAAGCAATTAATCCATAACTTGACAGAAGCAGCATGAAAACAGATTTGCAGCTTAGTTTTAATAAGCATTAATACATTTATACTGGTTTTGGCAGACCAGCCTTCTACTAATACTTGCCTTCCCAGATTACATCCATGAAAACTAACGATCTGTCACCAGGCTTGCCTATGCTCTAGTGAAGCAGTTAGTCAAGTACAAGTAAAGTCAGGTGTAAGAAGCAGCCTCTTCCCATTTGCAATAAAGCCTTTCTTCCAATTTTCTAACAAATTAAATCAGTTGAGAGTAAAAATTTAATTACTGTCATGCACCATCTTTGTATTTGTGATCAAATAAAGCATGTTTCTGTGAGCTTTGTAGTCCCTTACTCTAGTGAAATGGGAGAGAAGTAAGATAAACCTAGCTGAATATCAGAATAGATTTGTACTTATTGTTTGCTTAGAGAAATAAAATTTGGGAAAAAAGTTTTAGTTCTTTCATTTAAATTAAAAAAAAAATCATTTTAGCAGTGAGGTAGGAGCATTGCCATTTCATGTCTAAATCAGAGGAACACAATTATATCTGCCTAATATACTGTACTTGAGTCAGAGGGACAACGATTTCACAACAGACATCATCTTTCTGCAGAGGTCCATACTTTGAGGACTATGCTGTAGGACAGCACGGAGGACAGCAAAGGCAGTAACCTGCTGCTTAAAACAGGCATCATGCAACACCTACACCACAGACAACAAGATGACAGGGTGCAAAGAGGTCAAACAAAGCAATTGGATTCAACCTACCTACTGCCAAGGTAATGCAATTAAAAAGACTGGGAACTAAAACAGAAATGAAGCGTTTACTGCCTAAACACAGTACTCAAGAAAATGCTCCTAAAAATATATTCATGGAAATATAAATGCTCCAAACTTCTCAATAGCTTTAATACAATCACATATAATACTAAAAGGCCAGATGACTAGCACTCCAGTGTAACACTCATTGTAGCAGAAAGTCTGAATAACCTGAACATACTCTACTTATTGTACTTCAAAATACATTATACTTTTCTTCACAATGGAGCATTTGCACTCTTTTGTGCCATTTTCTTAGCAATTTCACTTAAAAAAGAAATCCAAGCAATTCTAAACCTTTAACTTCTTGCTCTATAATTCTGTGAAAATATTTTTCTCAAATCTGGTTTTAAGTCATATCTCTTAAACTGAAATCTCAATCAAGACTTGTTTCCTGCGCTACAAGGAAATGTTTTTAGCGTAAATATATTCAAGGCCTCGAAGACCTCGTAGTTTAGACAGATGTGACAATCTATTATTAACTTCCCTGCAACTGAAATCAGAACTGTTTTGAAACGTGCTAGAGCTAATAACAGCACTTTGCTGTCAGATAGCATCCACAAATCAGCTAATCATGTAAACACTTAGCTTCCTAATTGTTTTTGGGTGATAATGCTTCCGCATACACATACAAATTTTCACATATTAACCATGATTCAAGAAGTTTTCTTACAAATTTGAGGAATAAGTCTAAGGGCAATACCAAGCCAAACTGACTTGTAACACTAGCACAGAAAACTACAGAGATGGGCTATGCCTTTCTTCTGCAGGAAGGTAGATGGCCATGGGTTGCTGAAGGGTTTGCATCCCCTCCTGTTGGTCCTGGTGGGATTTAAGGTGTTCTGGGGACCTTATCCCCAGCTCTCTCCCAGCTTCATGTAGCAGTATGACACCCCTCAAGTCTTTGTGGCCAAGTATGGTGATAAACTCCACCTGTTCAGCTTGTTTTATTTAGGTAGTCTATTTTTCAACCTATAATATGGCAGCAAATCTTCATGGCCCATGCACAGCTTTCAGGAAATGTAAGGAAAACAAAAGGGATGCCACATTACAAGTCTTGATAATTGACATTGAATCTGCCAAGCTACAGTGCATCAAGTAATACAGAGTTTCTGCCTCCTCTTGCTGTTGGCAGGAGCTCACCAACCCCCTGCAGCACGGGCAGAGCCACAGAAAGGACTCCTGCAGTTTCACCATAGGTTGACCATGAAATGCTGGCCAAGTGTGACCACTCTTGGGAAGCAGCCAAGCCACAAGGAGAAAGGTGAGAAGGGTATCCTGCAGACCACAGGCCTCTTCCAGTAACAGAGGGAATGGTGGTCTGATGAGCAGCACAGGGATACTTCTGTTTTTGAAACAGAACATGCAGGACCCACAGAATTCCCACCACATCCTGCTCCTGCAACTTCCCAGTTCCCATTACAGTTAATCTTCTCTGAATTATTTGGCTATGGTCCACTGCGCTCAAAATCTAAAGCATTTCTCTCTACCTGACTACTCCCAGTCAGATCATACATCAGATAGATCCCCGGGGACAAACCAAACCCCATCAACCTCCAAGATCTTTTTTTTCCAACTCTAACAATAACACATTTCTGGAAGCTGGAAAAAGTTACAGTTTTCTCTCCTTTCCTCTCTGGTGTGATGGCTTTCATTATGTTAACTATTTCTTTGCTTCCCCCCACCCTCAGTATTGATATGTTTAACATTTCTGAAATCCTCTGCGTAGGAGGAGGTGCCATTTGGGATGACAGAGATGAACGGAGGAGACACTTGGCACATTCCCTTCTGAAGCCTGGAGTTTTCTTTCTTTGCTGTCTTCATTATTTTTACCAGAAATTAAAAGGGTGGAGGTTTGTGAGCTCCTCACATCAGAAGAAAGCAACACAGACATCACCATCCATGTGTCTTGATAATTAAAATAAATAGCAAATGGGGGCTTTCCCCCTACTAGGCTCTTGGAAGTTAGGTGCAAAGAGTTTCTGTTCCCTTAAACCCTGGATATTTTTAATACTTAAAGTGTTAACAAAGAACCTCTTTTTCTTAATCTGATATGACTACTTACCTCTTGATAACTGCAAGAAGCACCTAATGGCTTCAGTGGGTGGCTGGATGCACACCAGCGACCTGGCTTCAATGCTTTTCCTCTGAGCTCTCTGGTGAGTCAAATGCTAAGTTTTTGGGCACTAAAATTCAGAACGTGCTCTTTACTCACTGACTGCAGCCTGGAAAATCCTGTTCCCATTTATGTCTGCAGTAATCAGCTCACCTGGAGACTGAAAAATAAGACAGGCGAGTGCAGCAAAATAAGCAGATATACAAAGTCCTGCTCCATCCCCACGGCTCAGCACCTACTCTGGAGCTTTTCTTATGGTACATGTTGTTCTATCCATGCTCTGAATTAGCAGTTTCCTTGTGGACATTTTTCTATGGCGCTGATCATGATGTTACCAGAGTGTTTCATTCACCTTCACTGCATTAATCTGCACAACTACTCTGCATGGTAAGGTAGTAGTATCCCTACCAAAGCCTAGAATGAAAAATCAAAAATACCCCTAAAGTTGGGCGATGAGCCTAAGATCTTAACATAGGATTTTCCAGAGCATTTACTATTTTATACTACAGCACAAGCAGGGTGCAGCATGCAGGTTTTGAACTGAAGCTGTCAAGTGGTGGGAATGACCAAGGTAAATGAGTACCTGTGGCACAGACTCTCAGCATCGGGGTATTTTTCATTAGAGCCAATTCAGAGAACAATTCTAAATCAGCTTCCATTTCACCAGTTCCTAGGGGCAAACAAACAGTCCAAAACCATCTCTTTTCTAAAAACACCTCTCCCACCTAGAACAAACATCAGTTAATCCCGACAGGGCAGCAAACATTTGGTGTTTACACAACAGCAGAAGTGAAGTACTAGGAAAAATGGGATTTTTAATATTCTCCTCTACCTCCAGAAGCAAAAGCACAGCAGTGTATTTCCCAAAACAGCTGCTTTGTGAATATGCATGAAACACATGCAGCAGTGTGGAACGAGCTCTTCTTTCAATGGGCAGCTCATTTTGCACACACAACAGAAAAGAAACAGCATTATTTTTATTCAAATAGTCACAGCACTCACCATTGTCTTAAATTCAAGCAAAGTGTATTGCCAAATGCTAACCTTTGAAATCATTAAATTCAGATAACCCTATCAAAAGTTGTAGTTTCCACAAAGCCAAACAGCAATCCAGTAAACCAAAAAGTAATCCAGATCTAAAAGTTAGGGCTAAGTAATGGTATAGATTACACAATTTTGGAAGTGGGAAATTTTCTCCCCGAATATTCATGTCAGGTATCGCCTTCAGATCTGTCTCATCTCCATCTGGACCAGGCACTGACTCTGGGTCTCTTGCCGTCTTGGGAGGAATAGTAGCCCAAACCAAAACAGTGAGAGAGAGAACAGCCAACTCAGATCATTGTACTGCAAATCGGAGTGTGTCATTCAGAAATTCACAGGTTAGATGACGCAATTTGTTTGTAAGATGTCATATGGTTCCTTCTTGCTTTTTGCTGTTCATAGGCACAGGACTATAGCTGCTCATTAATGCTGCCCTAAATGATACCCTGCATAAGCTGCAATCATGTCACCAGGGTGAATGACACAATGATAGGTAACCTGTTGTTGCTTCAAGAAATGTGCTTTATTAGCTGGATGGCATCAACAGCTCTATTCCAGGCATGTGTTTGGGTTAGAAACTTCATTCTGTGATTTATAACAGTCATTATATCTAAAGCAAATAGTTGCCTGGATACATAAGAAAAGAAATCACATATCCATCGCAGTTCAATTATCTGCTTTGCCTAAAGGACTCTTACTTTTTGCCTGTATTCTTGCCTCTCCCCAAGAGTTCTCCATTTAGGATTCCACAAATTGCTTATTCCTTGTACGTTATCATCCTGGACCACAGCTGGCTGCATGACTTGGGGTTTTCCTGCTGCTGTAAGATGGGGATGGGGGTATGGGTGTGTAAAATTAATTTAAAATAAATGTCTCTTAAAAATTGCAGGTCACAAGAACTCAGAAACACAGATCTAAACACTTTCACCTATCCTAGTACTGGACTGCCTGAAGCTTTCTCATTCCCCTGCATTTGTGATTTCAGGTCAATCCTTACTCCAAAAGCTCCTAAATCCTACACACTGAAGTCTCAGAGAATGGCATCTGATGTTTTAATGAGTTTTTAACCCAAACTACAGAACAAACAGTATGGAAGAGGAGGAGGAAAAGCAGAGTAAGCTAACAGAGTCTTGTAGGTGTAAGCACAAAACCCAGCTGTGATGCTCTGTCACACCACTGCCCATGATCCTGGACTTTATTAGTCATGGAGACCATTCTAAATGTGACACATATTGGCCCTTTGCAACCATGATGTAAAGACAAAACTTGGCCCTGACATGGTTAAAAATTCAGGCTTGTCCATAACCCTGCCACCCTCCCACAGGGCAGGGGAAAGTCCACATTGGCCACTCAGTCTGGCTGGCAGTACTTGAAATGGAGTCCTCCCACCCTGAAGATAACTCAGTTATGTTTACCAGCAAAGTGACGTATTTGTAATCAAGTCAGAACTGGGTTTTTCTGTAATACATGCTCACCGGCATGACCACTGGAGACCAGATTTTACTGAGATAAGAGGTTTCAGGATGAGCTCTTGGCTGGTGGCAATAAACATCCTAGACCTCCTTTGTAAGAAAACTTCCACATCTGCAGAAATCAGGTCATGCCTTTGGGATCTTGTATGGCCTCCCAAATAATACACTTTCTCAGGAGGAAGTTACACTAAATTAAAATGATAATGCAACCAAATCAGAAATTATTCAAAGAAATATTTTGGCATGATTATTTAAACTTTGCCATTCATTTGTTGAGAAAGATGTTCAATTGCTTCCTGTTTTGTAAAGAACAAATATTCTGTCATTGTTTCTTTCACTCAATTGGTAAAATGACATGTGGCAGTTGTAAAGATTTATTTGCACTGCATCTCTCTGCTGTTGGCTGCTCCTCAGGGAAGAGTGAGGGGAGAAAGGGATGCAATTGTGTGAAAACATCCTGAAACATTTCAGTATATTAATTAAAAACAGAATGTTAAAATGAAATTAAGAAACCATTAGCTCCAAATCTCATTTGTACCAATATTTACTTCCAGTATATTAAGAGATCTAAAATGCATGGTGCCATTCTGGATCACGCCCATAGCATGTCCTGTCATTTAGTGACACACTTTTAGGATGCTGGTCCAGCCTACTATCGCATCCTGTTGCTCTAAACCCTGACCTACCCGTCACAAGGCTCATCTCTCACAACAAGGATTAAGTGCAGGAAAAATAAATGTAATTATTGCTAAGCTGGGTGAATATTGAATTTTCAGGCTGAAGATGTTGAAATGAAAATAAGGCACTTTTCAGAGCACAGACCCATGTGCTGTCAAGCTCTGGGAGATGAACTGGGCATCATAGCTGAATGGTACCCAAAACCATACCCAGGATACAGTCACCGCATCCCTGCTTGATGGCCATGAAGCAGCCAGTCTACTGCATCACACAGCCCTGCAGCTCCAAGCACAGGGAGAAGGGAAAAGTTTTCTTTTCTGTTTGCACACACATACCCACAGGGTTTGGATGTCTGCAGGCAATAACCTGGTGATCTAAACCCAGCACCATCCTGGACCCTGCTCACGACTTACAGTGACTTCTGATATGCCCAATGTCCCTCCTGATTTACAGCAGAATATGCGAACAAGAATCAAGCTCAGCAACACGAATTCAAACCAAGCAATGGAGAGATGCACAGGGCTATAGACACATGCTTTAACTGGGTTCAGAAAGTCCAGAAATCCTCATACCAAGCTATAGAAAAACCTTTCACTGCTTCTTCTGCTCCCCATAGCTGCATTGCATTGTTCCCTCCGGTACTGATGCATTTTATCATGTATTCCTGCCTTGCACTCACTGGATTAACCTGCTCCCGTTGTTAAACACTAGACAGATTGTTGACAATCTGTATTAAATGTCTGCAACTACCTCTTCTGTATCAATAATCTTCGGCTTTCTAACACAAAAACCATTTTTAAAATCCTCTTCAGTAAATCTTAAATCTCATCAAAGAGACCAGAAGTATTTACTGCCCCTGGTTTCAGCACTCACTTCCTCCGGTGGCAGTCTCAAATCTCCCAAGTCTTTTCAGTCTCATTCTCCTCCTTTTCCAAGCATCCTTGCATTCGAGCTGCTCTCTCTCCCTGCTCCAAATGCCAGAGGGAGGAGAGCAAAGCAATGCAGCAGCTGTTTTTGCAAGAGAATGTTACAATAGCTTAGGCCAAAAGCTCCAGAGGTTTCTCTGCAACATTAACACAGTGTGGCTCATTTGGAGAAGCATTATTCAGCTTTTGGAGGTGGTGACTCTACTCAGCTGGGAAGCCCCTGCACAGAGATTCACTCCTGCTCTGTGGATGATGTCTCTATCACGCAGCTTGCAGGGGAACTTGTCTGCCCATTTGCTTGAGCTATCTGCAAAACTAGGGACTAACGTTCTTGGTAATACTTATATGTAACTGGGAATGGCTGCAGGCAGAGGTATTAATAGAATAGATAACAAATAATTGAGAAGCACATACACACCACTGCTCCTGCAACAGCAGCCCCCTAGACGGGAGCAGAGGATAACTAGAAATGGTGAAAGCTTCATGCCAACACAGTTGGGAAGCAAATTCATGATTAAACTCTCTTTTTAAGCATAGAGCATCACTGAGCCATCAGTGTGAAATCCATCCCTCCTCACATGAGATTCTACACACATGCATCCGGCACCCACCAGTCCTACGCATATCACCAGCAGGGCTCCCTGCAGCATTCCTGGCTCCATGGTCCAAGCAACGCTTTTGATATCGATCGTGTCTCTCATTAAAACTCTGATGCAAAAAATTACTGGTGGAATATTTTCATACAAGGAACAGAAAAGTTGATTCATGCCTTTAACTAAAACTTAACATGAAATCCAAGACTGCCTTAAGCACATGTTGTAGGCACCAGCTTTTTTCCAGTAAATAAACTGACAAAATGCTGCTGAATTTGAAGTGTACAAATTGGTCACAAGTTCCGTGGAAATGCACAGAATAAGCACCACATTTAAAAGCGTACTGAAATTGGACATGAACTTCAGCCACATCTGTACTAGCAGCACTTGGACAAGACACACAAATTGGCATTTTGCACCCAAAAACTACTCGAAACATGGGTGCAAATACAGAAGAAAATACCATACCCCTATGTCAACACTCCTGCTGGGAATGAATTAAGTTACTTAAGGCACTTCCTGACACCCCACTTCAAATCCATGACCTATATAAGATGTAGGAGGTGAGTTGCAGACACGTCTGAGTGCACACATGAATCACAGCAATTAAGTAAATGAAATAAGAATGTTGCCTTTTTACAATCAGAAGCCATGGTTAGTTAGGTACTGTCAATTTCACTTCAATAAGAAGTACATGGCTTTTAATTGAAATATTCATGCCTAAGTGGTCAAGTGTTACTATTTTAGTAATCTTACATATGTTCTTACTTCCTCCTTGCTTTTTTAAGTCCACATTACTATACATTTGGCCTCTTATTTTTTCTATTACTTATACTAGACGCAAGTTCTTCGGAAAGATCACCAGTAATTCACATAAATTATAGAGTTGTTATTCTTCTTTTCTTAAAAGAAGCGTAATAATTGCAAACTGCAGCTACTGGAGCTGAAAACAACTCTCCAGACAGTTGCACATGCAGAATTGGATTAAAATGAGCTCATTTTTTAAAACGACCTGATAATTTGTAGGAGGGAAATAAAAAATAAATCTAACTATATTCATCAATAGAGAATGTTACAGTCCTTAAAGCAATAGAGAAGTGCCTTACCGCATGCAGATGAGGCCAACATGACCTAGAGAGGCCAGGTTAATCCAACAGAGGGTTGTAGACCATGTTGAAATAACCATAACTCCATTGTCCTGTAAAGGACAACAAAGGGGCAGAGGGTGAGGCATCTTGTACCACTTACTGGAGAAGTTCAAAACAACCTGACACAAAATATCAGGAGAAAAAGATGAGTACTTGAGGTTGCAAGCCAAGATTTTGTTCTCTCTTATGAAAGCCTCATGTGTGGCAGGAGCAGAAGACTGAAAAGTTTTCAGGTCAATGGTTTTCTCTGACCAGGAGAGCAATTATGACCAAAATTTGAATTTGTTGGTCAACTCCATCAATTTTCCCTTCACTGGAATCCTCAGAGCTCCTGCAGGTGCCATGAGAAATACTTGGCCAGCTGAAGGAGAGAGTCCTCACTTGCAGAGCCTGTGTAAAGCATGAACAAGATCACACAGCATCACCATTATGTATACGACAGTCCTGATTACATGAAAAATACCAAATCACTCGGCCCTCAGAAGACCTAGCTGGGACATAGCAGTCCCTAGGAACTTGGTTTCATGAGTCATTAACAACTTGACTATTATGGAGTGCCTGTTAAACCACACCACTGTTTTGACTAAACCTCCTGATAAAGTGCTTTTAACTTAAGTGCCCTTACTTTATTGAGCCAAGAAGCCCTTCCTGATTTCTGGGTGATAATTTAGAAGTCAAATCCCAAACAAGAAAGGCAGACTGTTAAAACTTCAGTTTCCAGGGATTACAATAATGAATTACCATTGCAGCCAGCTACTGACTAGTTTCACGGTTAACCTGTAGTATTGACAATATTACTAAAATCCCTTTGAGTAGGCTTTGCAGGTTTATAAATATAACCAATTATCATGTATTTGATGAGATTTAATTTAAATCTAGCAAAAAATATTCCCAAGTGAGTCATCTATTATTCATAACTTAAGATGAATTCAGCCTCCCTGTCACAACTTTCCTCCTCCTCCTTTTTCAGACCAATTGCTTCTACATAAATTAAATCATTCACTGCGTACATCCAAGTCAGATTTCCTTTTAGAAAGGCATATTTTAGAAAAAGCAATTACATTTGGTCATTGATATATCACCCAAGCTTTCAAAGCCCCCCAAAATGGAAGAGGGTTTCAGATGTTAATTTGAACCAGGTTTACACTTTGATAATAACGTGCTGTAGAAAAGAGGCTGCAATATCAGATGAGAAAATGAAGATCATCATCTGATGTAACGTAATCCTTTCAAGACACAGTGATGGAGGTTTGGAGCTGTATATTGAACAGGGCTGAGCTACAGACAGTGCCATCTGCCACCACTCCCCATGACTGTAATGAATCATGACAACTTGTGTCAGCAAAAGTTCCAACCCGAATCATGAGCAGCTCATTGCCTAACCTCCACAGCACCCAGGTACATCAGCGTAAATGGGCATAGCTCAGAGGTCTGCTGACATTGAGGATCCTCCATGCCCTGATCTCAGAGGTATTATGAAAGGTGCAGCTAGAGAAGCCTTTGTTCCTCTGTAGAATTCCATATTTCACTTTACAGCAGTACTCTTTTAGACAAAACTGCAGCATGTACAAATAACTTACAAGAAGCATCGTTACAGTACATTCGCTGCAGTGCTGTGAATTAAACTGTAACACTACAGGAAATCACAACCACATTTAATTGAGTTAGGAAAAAACGATTTATCAACTCGCTTAGAGGATACACGCACCCAAATGAAGAGGAAAACATGACTCATTCGAGAAGCTGCGCAAAGCAGAAAACGCTGTTGATCTATAGCCTACAGGCTGATTACATTAAATACACATTTTGCTGCACATATTTTGGGATGAAGAGACCTATCATAGACACAGGCTTCTTATCTGCAATCAGGACAGAGGCTGGAGGGGGTGGTCTGTGCCCAGCAGTCCCACAGTATCCTGAAGATCTGACCTTACTTATGGAAGGGAGGGGGACAAGAAGCAAAAATCTCTAGTTTTCAGTTAAATCCTGCAATACAGCCCTGTCTTCCTCCCTAGACCTTTTCTTCCTCTTTTCCCCTTCATTTGTTTGTGCTTTGTACATGCATTTCTTATTTTGCTGTTTCTGTGCCTTTGTGACCTTGTAGCTGCCTATATAGCCTCCACAGAGACTGCAATGCTTCTAATTTCCTTACGTTTGCCTGTGGGGTTTTCTTGACTGCAGCTCCCATCTGGCCCAAGCACCAGCCTGGAGCAAGTTAATTAACCCCAGTGCCCCTGGTTTTGTCTCTGTGATGATGCTCATCTAAACCGTGGGAGATGGGCAGGTCGAGAGAATTTATTAATATTATTATTATTATTGTCATCATTATTATTATTAATTAAACATTGCTACAGATGCCTGGCCCTCAAGGCAAAGAACTACTGTTGCATTCCTAGAGCCTGTGGTCACTCTGAATTTCATGCAGATTCAAGGGGGAAAAAAGGGAGGAGAAAAGCAGAGGACAGCCTCTCTTGGCCCCCAAGAAAGCAATGGGGTCAGCAGGAGAAGCTCTGCAGTGGGGCTGAGGGCAACAGTTCATATATGTGAGATGGGGCAAATAAACACCTTGCTATTAAGTTGTATTACATTGTTTACTACTTCATTTTTTATGAGCTGGGAATCATTTTGTTCCTTCCAGATTTCAAAATTCTGTTCTCCAAAGGTTCATGCTAAATTCTCCATTGCCCCTCTGTGACAGAAGACTTCTCATGGCTCACCATCTGGCTGTCACACCATCATGAGGGCCCCCACATAATCCCTGTATGGACATGCAGAGCAAGGTACCATCTGAAAGGTTTATCTGTCCCACCAAAGCCCCAGCGAACATGTATCCAGACACATACAGACAGCAGAGGATTGTTCAACACAGGAAAATCATGTTTCTAACAACCTAACACAGTGGCTCTTCCTTTAGTTGATTATCTAAACATAATATAGGTTTTAAACATTAACAGCTGAGGTGATGCAGGGTTTTCAGATGAATGTCTGCATACAGACAGATCTTATCTTGCCACCTGTGGTGGCCAGACCACAATGTGCTGCTCTCAGTACACTTAATCACCCTGGGATCTGCATGGGACACCACCGTCAGCAAAGACACATGATCACAGTGCACTACAACCACGGTCCAGTGGTTCCATTATAACCCAGACAAGTTCCATTTTAAAATAAAAGAGCAGAGATACACGGATTTCATTAACATTAAATCACAAGTCAATTAAATAAAGTCAGAAACTATGTGCTTTTTGATGATACTAAATCACAAGCAATGATTCATTCTCAGGACTCTTAAATGAAGATGTCTAATGACATGATGGAAAATTAAGCCTTTTTGTACCAGGAGTGGAAACATTGCATTTTTTAGCAGTAGTTACTGAATAATTAACTTGCACCCCTGCTAAGAGTATTTGCCATTAACTCCAATAAAAGACACCATATGAGGCATGGATGTGAAGAATAATAATGAAAAAATGTATTGCTTAGAGACCACATTACTGGTATAACACTCAAGTTTCCGCCTGAGCCTAATATAGGATACGTTGTTTAAATCATTTAACATAAACAGACAAAACTGCTTTATTGGTTATTTCAGTTATGATTCTAGAGTTGAGAAGTTTGACATGCTAGTGCCGACACTAAGACTCATTTAAAACAGGTGGCCTTCTACTTTTTGACCATTAAGTTCATCTCATTTGCACCTCACTTGACCAGACATATTTTTTTCATATGCTGCCAAGATTAAAACCTTTTCACAGGCAGAAAATGAGAAGTTAGGCAGAGAGTGTCAAAGCAGCCAGTGATTGCTGGTGACATATTGTAATAATGGACCTTTGGAAGCAATCTGCTAAGGTCTGTAATTCACAAAATAAATACACTTTCATAGCTCACTGCAACAAAGGCGTCCTTCTCTCTTTTCCATAAACAAAGGAGTATTTTACAATTACACATGAGAGGACTTTGGCACTCATGGCTCCACCAGAGCCTACAAACCTTCACAAGAAGTCTTTTTGCCATTGGACTCATTAATCTTTACTTTCTTGATTAAAAACATCTGAAAATCTTTGTGCCTCAGTTTCTAACAGTTTCAGGCTAAGACTTGGAGCTCAACATCACAGAACCAGCAAAGAGGCAAAGATTTTTAGAGATTTGCAAACTAAAGTCAGTTATTATATAAAAACAGATGTGATTATTCAAAATAAAAGCTAATGAATCCCATTGGTAATTATACTTTAAAATTTATGCCAGGTATACCTTATTGTACCGTGCCAGTCTGTGCAGTTAAGTGACCTTCAATATTGCTATTTAAAGTGGCCTGATAATGATTCGATTATTATTTCATGCAAATGAAGAGTTACCTTTCCTAAAATAGCTTATTTTCAATTTCATCCTTATTTGCACACTGCATGAAACCCTGACATTTCAGGGCTCTCCAGAGTCTTTCAGACTGCTTGGCACTATTATGTGTTGTTATCCAACTCTTTTTTTCCTCTTAATTTATTTCCTAAATCAGTCTTTGTTATTACCACAGCCGGATAGGTACACCACCTAAATGCACACTATTTCATGCAACACAAAGTTAGGGAGTGAATAACAAAATGGCCTGATTGCAGCAGACTCCTGGCCATCCCCTTTTTCCAACAGCAGCTACAGGAGGGGAAACAAAAGTGTTCTTGTAGAAAGAACAAAATACCTTGAATAAATCACAGCTAGGAACTGACCAGCACAAATACATAAGCATACAGACACGGTTCACACCCTTTCATCTTAGAGGGGTATGCACAACCTGGCACATTACCATTTACATAATTTCACTAACTTGGAGCTTATTTTTAGTAATTTTTTATTAGCTGCCTGTCCAGACCTCTCATGTTGGCTGCAGAGCCTTCAAAAACTCTTCTTATTGGACAAGATGAATACACTACCAAAGAAATACATGAGTTTCAATAATCTGAATGTCTTCATGAGATCCTCCAGAAAAATCAAATTTGCTGTGTGTGGTAGGCTCCTGCACCTGAGCGCAAGTCAGTGAACAAATTCTCATGTCCATATTTTTTAAGACTTCTGTCAATTCTTATCATTGTAATGCAAATAAAAGCTTTTCTGTAGTAATCCAGCCATTTCTCCTTAAGTGTTTATTCACCGACGCCTCTCATCTGCCTCCACGGCATCAATTTCCATATAGAAGAGTGGTACATCTCTGCAGAAAACTCCAGAGCTGCTCTGGGAGGCAGACACACAGTCTTTGTACCAACCCCCTTGGAGTTGTCCTTACAGAAATTGTCCATTTGGAAGTTCAGGATCCACAAAATTGTAATTGAGTAAAACAGAAAACAAAGTGAACTAAACCTTTCCCCTCCTGAAGAGCCAGATCCACACGCAAACCTTCCCTGCAAAACTACTGCTCCTGCCCCTGACGGCCAGCAGTGACAAGTGCTGAGCAGGTTTCTGGGTAGCATCAGAAGAACCTGAAGCTGCAGCAGGACCTGGAAATATTCAATATCTCAGTAAGACTCTAAAGAGTGAGGCAGTTAAACACACAATTACCACAAACACAGCACACACTGCTTTGTCAGCAAAACAGAAATCGGTTCACCAAGAGCACTGGCGCTGTAACCTCCATGCAGGTGGAGAAAGAAACCCTCAGAGAGTTAGACGTAACCTGCCAAAAGTTACCCAGCAAGGCCATGGGAAAGCAGGGAAATCCCGGGCTCTGCTTTGATGCTCTAGCTTATTGCTAAATTGTCTCAAAAGCTCTGAAATCTCATCTTTGAGAGAGCTAGTGAGGTAAAACCAAGGCTCACATTTGCTTATGACAATTTTGAGAATATTACACTTGAAGAAACACCAGAAAAAGCCCACACTTATTCTTCACTAAATAAATGTAAGAGAAAAACCTATTGTAAGGACTACATAGGCACCTCTAGCAGTGAAAAAGCTGAAAAACTGCAGAAAGAAAAAGCTATGCAGGAGGTACACAGTACTGTCCTTGATAATACCCTTTCCTGCACTTGATAATCCAAAGAAAACAACGCAAATGCCAAAACGTTCATCAAACACAGTGCGAGTCGTCAACAAAGCATCAAAGGCCATCAGCATCCATCTATGAAAAAGAAAGCCTTACCTTCCTACTCTAAAAAAAGAAAGAAATGATTAAGAGAAATACCAGGGATCCCTCACAAAGCAAACAAAACCTGGCTTTTCTATACAAAGTCCCCAGAACTGAAAAGGAACATCTACTTTGGATGTTACATCTTTCTTTCTAAATTATTAGTATTTTCATTTGAATAAGAATTCAAAATCAAGTAAAAGCTTCAAGGTCAACAATCTTTTTATAGTAGCAAAAGCCCATGAGAGGAATTTAAGCAATTATTCTTAGCCAAAGGAGCAGTCAGTTCAAATAAATGTATCAAAGTCTTCAAATTATCAGCAATAAAATCTTATGTCATCTAATAATGACAGTGATGACAATAACTACTAGGACAATGATTTAAAGCTCAGCGTTTTTACACTGCCTAATTTAACAAGTACAGGTTACTTATTTATGCCTTTCCAGACTGAAAAAGCACTTGTCTAGGTTTGTTTATCATCTAAGATTAGACTTCCAGAAGACAAAGAATAGCTTCTAGAAATTACCACACAAAGTTCCTGCAGAAGAGGTGCTGTGTGGATGGAAGGCAGAAGTTTCTGGATGACAATCTCTATTCACAATGATAATGGAAGAAATAAGAGCAGAGGAGTAGCAGACTTGTGGAAAGCAAAGACAGAGTTTAGAAACCAGCTTTGTTTTCAGATCAACAGCCTTCCAAGTGGATTTCTCATGTGGAAATCATTCAAATATTCTCTCTGTGTCTCTCAGGCAGCAAAATCTCTGCCTTGGAGGTAAGAGCCGGGAAGCCTATTTACATGTGAGTAATACTAATAAATATCTCTTGCATCAAAAGAAATTCAGTGCTACAGCCTTTTGTGGCTCTGAATGCACAAGTAAAATTCCTGAGGGGAAACAGAGGAGGAACCATGGCTTCAAATAAAGCTCAGTTCTCCTGACTGTGAGCGTTCCCAGAGGACAGGATGTTTCATTGGGTAATTTCAGCATCTGAGACATTAGTGCAGAGGAGAGAAACACAATCCCATCTGCCTGTGGCACCTGGACGGACTTGCAGTGCCCAGCCAGCCTGGGTTTATACTGGGGTTTAACTGGTTTATAGCTACGCAGTCATTGAAGACAACACCAACAAAATGCAACATAAGTCATTCGTTTGCTGGATCCAAACTGCAGCTTCAGAGGAACACATAGATCTCTGGGTTTGGCCCCTGATGTCATGTGGCACAGGAGCTACAGCAGCAGGCATGAGGCTGTCACTGGTGCAGTAATCACTCTTTCTAATAGATCATCTCCCAACACCCTAACCCTATTATTAAGTTTTACTCCCAATATGGATAAGAAGTCTTTGAGTTGTGGTCTGAGGCAATAAGTTCATGCCTTGATGGCAGCAGGCATTGCAGCAAGCCTGCAAAAGCATGTCCAGGAAGATTTTTTCGTGGTTTAATCTCAGCCACTTTTCAAATGAACCTCGCTCCACAAACATGGAGCTGAAGAAGCTTTCCTTTCTGTTTTGGGGGGCTTTTATTTAAGCATAAGAAATAAACCACATTAAAAGCTGCAAAAATTACCTCTTATTATAGACAAGTAGAGCTCAAAGGCAGAATATTACTTTAGACCTATCCCGAACGGTCAGCTTCTAAAAGATCTGGGAAACACCATGTCCTCTGCATTAATCTGTAACCACCAAAGCTTCTGGCACAAACCGATGTCGTGTTACCCATTAATCTATCTCAAGCAAAATGTTTCATCAACCTTTTGCATTAAAATGATGATTTAAGCAACTGTTAACTTCACTTGTCTTATCCACAGAAGATACACAATAGGGGAGAC